>JBAJNP010000996.1:0-72142 GCA_036877545.1 Yasuhikotakia modesta | reverse complement strand
GGGTATGTGTGATGAAGCTCAGTGGTGGATCTGCTGTACGCTGTGCCAAGAGTAGCGACTTAATTAAAACTTCGGCAGTTCGCGACCCCCTGCGTCTAAACACACACAGCAGTGTCTCAAGGGACTCTCACACACACACACACGTGTGTGTTTGTGCGTATGAGCTCTTTCTGGCTTAAATGCATCTTTTAACACATGTAGATGTTCCCGGGAGCTTGTGATTGGTGCTTTTAACATAAATTACCTGACTGAACGCTGAAGTTCAGGATTATTTGTCATGCAAAGGACCAATTTACAGCTGGAATTAAACAGACACTTCGCTGAAGTCACTCAACATGTAATAAACCGGGAGTGAATTAAAAATGGTTTTACTCCCCCTCATGACAGGCTAAATATCTTCCTTCCTTTCACAAAAGAGCAGAAAGTTTGAAGAATTATGTTGTGTTTTATCACTTTGCCAACGGTAACATTGGTCAAACGGACAGGTTTAGAAGAACACAGCTTCACGAATGTCATTGTTTTACAGCCTTTAGCTGTCATTTCAATATCAAAGGGCAAATAAATCAAACAACCAAATTAACCAACCTAACAGCATTAGTTAGTATTATTTCTGCCAGTAGTTTGATGTCCCACGAGCCCTTGACAAATTTACATAGGACAGGTGCAAAAAATGATGCATGCTTTATGAGGTATTTATGTATCTGTAGAAAACAAGGTTACTGGGTTTTTGGGGGGACTCATTATTACATTGCTTGCCCCAAAATCCCATCCCCCCAAGCATGGCATAAACAGGCTTAGACCAGGAGAGATGCCAGACACCCCCCTTGGCTTTTGTCTTTTAATTAACCTGCGCTAGGCCTGTTCACAGTACAAATGTGCTTCAGTTGATAAGGTGCCCTGAATGATTGATTCATTAACACACATATCCTCAATGTCCACAGCAAGTTAGCATTAGCTTTAGGCTTTTATTAACGTGGCTTGGAAGTATGAGCACACTTATCACTGAGCGTATTGTGCCCACCCCAGGTGACCGGGAACCTTCTCAGAACACTAGCTAATGTTCTCAAAAAGTTTCAAAAACATTCCTGCAGTAACGTTACTTACTAGAAGTTTAAAAATGTTATGAATTAAAAACGTTCAAATAAAGTTTTTTTAACAAACCAAAAATATTATTAAACATCTCTGAGTATTCATAGAACTCTCAAATTAACATTTGTAACTTTTTGTGTTACTTAACAGATTTGTAGAAGCATTCTTAAAACTTTAAATTGTTAGCTGTGACAGCAACTTTAAAAGAACACAAGAAAAATTAAATACGCTTACACAACGTGCTAACATACAGAAAGCCCCCAAAAGACTGAAAGAAAAATTGAAAAGAACAGTCAGTCTTCAGAGGAACAACTGCAGTTATCACGTAAAAGGTCTAATTGATTTTTTTTGGATGACCAATGGACTGAATCCTTCAAAGGAATTCTGGTTCTGAACAAAACAGAAACGTTTCCCTTCTCTGGTCCATTTCTGCCCAACGAAGATGAAGTCTGGCCGTATCCCAGCAGCCCACTCAACGTCTCCATCAGCCAGCACCGTGGAAACGGTGTGATTAAAATGGGCGCCACTGGCACACCCAGATGGGCCATTGTTCCATATGCATTCCACCTGCGCCACCGAAACCCACGCCAAACTCACGGGCACAACAGTCTCTGATTGGTAGTTTCCATAGCAACCCTGGAAGCTGGGTGAGGGGTGGGACTTAAAAACCGCAACATGGGAGTATTTTTCGCTCTTCTCGCTCTCCTTTTCTAATAGCCAGGCTTGGCACAGGATGGCAAGTAAATGAATCACCATTAATAATAATTTGCATATGGGGCCCGATGGAAGTGTGCAGTGTCATTGGCTGCAGGTGAGAAAAGCTCAGCTTATCAAAACTAACGCGGTAAAGCTGCCACCCGCGGTGTATTAGCTCGCTGGCCTAAAAAGAACTTCAGGTTTGAGCTTAAGTTGAGTTTACTGACTATTCGTCTTACTGGGCTGCGTGCATGAAAGAGGCTAAATATATGTATGGAATAAATAATAATTAAACATAATCAATGCAAAGCAATGCAAGTTGAGCTATGGGAACCCAAGGTCACAGGTTCGAATACCAGTGAATGCACATAACTTGAAACACTGTATGTCACTTTAAGTAAAAGTCTATCTGCATTATAAATCCTAAATTTTTGTAATGCATGCAAAGTCTATAAATAAATGTGTTTAAATATAGAGGAAAAACTAAAGTGTTCCTGTTGCTCAACTGGTAGAGCATTGTGTTAGCAGCGCATAGGTTGTGGGTTCGAAGTTGCTTTGGTTTAAGGCATCTGCCAAATGCATTAAAACAGAGAACATGCAAATTGCATGTGAAAAAGATGCTGCATTATGTTCAGAAAACCATCAAACCAGAGCAATGACCAGCATAAGTGCATCGGTCAATAGCTGACAGCATGTATGGACACAACAGCCAAGTGGGCCTATTGTGTAATAGTTTTAAGAGACCCAAGTTCAAGTCCCAACTGAAGAGCCTTTCCCACCTCTTATTACATCCTCTCTCTCTCCCTATATGATTTCCTGTCTCTTAATTGTACTTTTAATAAAATCTATTAAGGGCAAAATGATAATAATAAATTATCCATATGCACTTTCACAATCCACTTTCAGCTTTTTACTGTTAACTTTTCAGATAAACATGCAAGAAAACGACGCAGGATTCTGTACCTGCAGGGCGACGTGTCACGGCTGCACTCAGTCTGCCTGCAGGATTTAATAAGAACATGGCCAATGTCCAGCAGCGGAGAGCGACGGGATTGGCTGAAAACTTGGACGACAGGAGGCACGAGGAGGATCTTACGTGATTCGGAGAGATTCAGACCCCCTCCAACTGGAGAAAGAAACCATTAAAGCTGCCTCAGGGTGAGAGAAACTGGGAAAATCTCCCAATCGTTTTATTCCTTTCATTTATTCCAGGGCATAAAATTAGATTGACAGAATTATGTCTCAAGTTTCTTATTATTTCCTATTCAGGTCTCACTCACTGTATTGACAGGACGAGTATCACATGAGATAAATATGAAGCGCTGTGTGTGCGTTATAAGTGAATTGTCCTCTCTAAAGAGGAGTGGGCAGGTGTATTGTGTTATCCATTTTCAGGCGTGTAAGGACATCACGGCTATCTCTTACACACGCAAAAGGCTAATGTTAAGCCAGAGGCAACCATCCCACCTTCCCAGCTAACAATTTTAGGTTGTAAAAACGTTTCCCCAACATTTATACGAAGTAACACATCTTTACTTTTAGGAACTTTCAAACACCCAGTTTTTTAAAAACATTGTGCTTGGTTATATAACATTATTCAAACAGTTTTAATTAGTTTAACTTTTTTAAACTATCCACTAACAATTTAAAAATAACGTTTTTGATAGTTATAAATACTTTTCTAACTTCTAACCTGCAAGAACGTTTCTGACTACTTTGAGAGAACTTGTTAGCCAATGTTCTGAGAATGTTCCCCGTTAACTAGGGAACAGATTCCTTGGAGGTTCCTGTTTATTGGCTGGTGAAAAGCCGAGTTAGGATCACAACGCTGACAGAGTTTGTGCTGTAGCACTTTTGTTTGATCACTCAGTGTCCCAGTTCATATTTACAGCGCTTGCTTGGCCAAAGTCTCTGTGAGGCGATGTGTGGGCCGTCCTCCTGCGACATAGCATGATGTCTTTATGGAACAATGTATGCGAAGCAGCGCTTGCCAAATCACCTCAATTACTCTGTGGATTGCCGTTGCACACTCGATTGGTTGGGCATGGTGTCAAGCTATTATTGCACATGTGGTGGGACAATTAATCTCTTTCATTGCTGAGGAGAACAGCTAATTCTGGTGAGACCCTCTCTTAGGAGTGGGGGTCTGTTATTGAAATATGGGCGATTTTGCCACTGTTTTGTTAAAAGTGTTTTGTGTCGTCGCAATTTTGTGCTTCTCTCTCCATCCAGGAGCTCTAAGGACAAAATGGAGGATGAGAAGATCAGTTTGTCTAAAGCATTAGTTCTTCCACAAATAAAAACTAGCAAATTAAAAAAGCAAAACAATATGTCTATGAGAAAAATATTCATATTTGGAGCAAATTTAGTGATCAATATGCTGCGGACAACAGATTAACAATCATTAAATTCAAAGATGGTGGCACGTCAATATAATTGAATCTCATTGGTTCAGATACATATATACGTGATTCATCACAAACACACAACAACCACTGGGATTCAAAGTTATCGACACGCAGCTATATTTGTTAATACCTGAAACTGTTTGTTTACATGTACATGATTTTATTTATATTATTTAATATAACTGTGTTCAGCTGAAGAAATGTACAGTTATGAGAGAACTTTTATTCTGGAGTGAATTAAGCAATGCGTACATTTATCATACCAAATCTCTCCTGATATACATTATGAATCGCCTCACTTATCTGCAATGTTAGTTTTATGATTTCAATTTTTTCATGACATCAGCATCTGTGAATAAGCTACAGTACTTTGCACAGAGAATTTTACAAAGCAAAGCAAACTTTCAGCATGCATTTATTACGTTATAAAAACTTCAGCAACCACAAGGCCTGGAAACGCTCCAAGCATTTATTAAAGATAAATACGTTCTGCTATTGACCCTGTCATGCTTTGCTGTGTTTGTTCAATCACAAAGACTCTTACAAAAACACAGTAAATCACAACTCCCCCAATACCGCACAACCCACTGTACAGCACAGTCCTTTACTAGAAGCCATCAAACAATCAAAACATCCCTGCGAAAACACAACTATCAGCTTCAAAGATGACTCCCTCACAGAAGAAGTGGAGCACAAAGAAGAGATAAAGCCTTAAGCCATCCCTGTTTATCATCATAGCCTTTGATTCAATCTCTGAGCCGACTTTGGTGAAGTCACCGGGGTTCTGCAGAGATGCTGATGGTCGCCGCCTGGCTGGCTGCTCCACAACGGAAGTGACCTTTTAGGAGCTGCTTGAAAATGCAGAGCCGCTGACCTGCAGAGGAATTAGCGCATCCCTGCGGCCGCGGACAGCTTGGCCTCGCCTGGGCGCTGCAGCACAAAAGCCCTGCAGTGGGAAACAGTGCAGCTAATCTACCCAAAGCTCCAGCACAGGGGCTTCCAGCCACACAACACAAGGGTACAGCCACACTCCAGGGGCCCCTTCTGGCCCCTGATCAGACGGGCGAGGGGTCGGCAGGGGCCGCACTGTCCTGTGTACCTTTGCCCTTGCACCAGATGCTGCGTTGCCTTTGGGGAACGGGTGGGTCTGGTAGGGGGCACCAGTACAGCAGAACTGGAAAGACAGAAAAGGCGGTAGGATTGAAACTGGGGGGGCTAATGACATTTTGGAAAGTGCTTGCGAGGAACTTACTGAAGGACAGCCCCAGCTTCTTCTGCGCCTGCAACAGGTTTATAAAAGGAAGCACAAGCAGAGATTAAAACCCCAGCTGGAAGAGGCAGAAGGAAGTGTGAAGGATTAAAATCACAACAGACTGTATGGAGCTATTTTCATTCATTACTCTGTTGTTTTTGAAGTTGACAGAGGAAGTAAACCTCAGTTATAGTCTGTAGATATATAGTCACAATCTGATACATGGTAAATTATGGTAATTTTGTGTTTTCAAACTGAGCCAAACATAACAATAATTATAAAAAATGGCTTCATACATTTGCAAAAGACAGATGTGCCCAGTTGTAACCAAACATTACAGCTTTCACTTTCTCCTCAAAATACTTTTGGTTATGTTCTTTAATGAAAAACACACTTTTCATAACTTATAAGATTAATGAAGTACTCATTAACTTTTGAATTTTACTTATTAATGTTGTAAATATTGAAAAAAAAATCAAACCTTTGACATTTGAATACAAACTCCAGTAGCTTGGAAAATCTGAGCATCACAGTTTGAGACTCTGAGACATCTTGTACAATCTCTAGATGTTCCAGACATGTGAGATCACGGGGTCTCCTTCTCAGGACAAAAACATCAAAACAGCAGCAACTTTCAGTTTGATCTCGATTTAATATCACATCAATGAGATACGATTGACCCATTAAAGATGTCTCATGTCTGCTTTATCTCTCCGTCTTACTCTTCTCTAAACGCATCCAGCTGGACCTGTTTGAACCTGGAAACTTTTTTCTCTTTGAGGTGTGATTGATGCTCTGTTTACTTTGCCGTTTTTCCCTCACAGGTGTTAGGCATTTTCACACTACGTCATTTTTGTGGCTTGCTTTAAAAGTGCCTATTTGAAGGTCTTTTATATAACAAAGGATTCAGGCACTCAATATCTGATCGTTATAACAGACCCGTGTTGGGAAATTGAGAATATATTTCAAAATATACCGAGTATTTTGAAAGTTATGCTGCATTAAAGTGAAAAGTTACAAAACATGATGTTCTTCTGTGAGTACTTCAGTAAAATCCCTTGTTAGGCGTCTGTGGAGGAGCAGCCCATGCTAACACACTCAGAGGACACCTGGCTCTTGTTTATGCTGATTGGCAATCACTAAATGCTTTGTCTTTAGCACTACAAACACTCAACATTAAGAGGACAAACCATTTGCAACATGTTAATGAAGAGTGCCATTTACACTAATAAAGCTGCGTGGTGACTGTGAGCACGCACCGGGCTAAATAAGTGCGCTAAACATTTATGGCTCATTTGAAGCCATTCGTATTGGTTTAATAAAAATGGCTCACACGGTCTAAAAATGTTCACGCACTCCATGTTTGGGCTTTAACGCCATGTTTTTGAACAGGTGTGGATTGTCCTGTTCATACCACATCTGGAYCCAGCCTGTATGAACGCATAACTGAAGCTGAGCCCAATTTCTGTTCTCACACACGTCATCAATGAACAACTATAGCAGAAGTGACTAAAGAACATCAAGCACGGCTATGTTTAAACACAGAAAAGAACGACTGTACAGCTAACAATATGAAGTTGTACGAATGGTTCCATTAAGTAACAAACATGTTTTTTAAAAATGTGCTAGAGATGTTCAAAATGTACAGTTTTTAAACATATAATTTATGCTATTTTGTGGTTCTAAGAACTTAAAAAATATATTTTTTAATTCTGTAACGTTTCTACTAAAGACTAACATTTTAATTCATGGTATCATATATCCAAGACCTTTTGATAACGTTAAGAGAACTGTTGAGACAGAAACTTTTCTAAGCTGATTCACTACAATAAGCCTATTTTGAACACTATTTTGTTCACACACCAAATGTAAGCCTGTTTGTTCGGCTATGAATAATATTGTTGCTTATATTGATGGGTAAAAGCAACTGTATTTAGTGCTTTAAAACAGAACTGATTAAACGTTAATGTCTTGCCATACCTGTCACACACCAGCATTGCTGTAAGCTGCTAGCTTATGTGCTGGAGAGAGAAAACACAGAATGGGTGATGGTGGACCCCATTCACAACCGCTTGCTTCTTCCCAGGCAGGACCGCAAATCAAAGCTCTTCTTCCCAACCGGAGGTGCCCCAGCGACGGTCTTGGCCCTTGCCTGGGGAGGGTCACACATACTGTACACATGCAGGGGGATTATGGGATAAAAGAGAGCCACTGACTGTGAAATTGCCTGATTTTTATTAGGGTGCAGAGGGGGTGCAGCTGTGTATAATTCCGGGTATTAATCCCAGCGACTAGAGCAGATGAGAGTGTTTTTGTGTGTGATTGTGTGATTTGTGTGTGATTACAGTTGAGTTTTTGTGTGTGATTGTGTTTGCATTGACCTGACCTGTGTTGCGATACCGTGGGATCTCACTGTGAGCTGTAGACTTTCAGCAGGGCATCAGGAAAGTTTAGTTAATCAAATCACAAAAATTTAAATGAAATATCTGATAAACATCAAACAGCAGAGGTGAAGTCTGACCCAGCTGACAATTTTAGGTTGCAAGAACTTTTAACTTTTAACCTTTAAGCAACAAAAACAATCACAAATGCCATATATATAATATATATGCCACAAATATTATACGTTTCATTAAAGTTTTCACGTCGTTATGCAAACTTTTCTGTAATGCTCTTAAAATATTTCACTAACAACAACATTTTTCATAAATGCAACACAACATTGGGGAACATTATAATAAGGTTACGTCAAGAATATTTTGGGTAACTTTGAGAGAACATTAGCCAATGTTCTGAGAATGTTTCCTATGACTCCAGCCTCAGCTGGGTCGGATCTCTATCAGAGGTATTACGAGAGCATTGTTAGTACATCTGAACCCTAATCCTGCCCCTCACTCCCCCTGATAAATCTCTATACTTCAGGGAAGACTTAATCCTTTGTGTTGGGTTTATCATCTCACTTCCAGCTTGACAAAAGTGAGAGCTCACAATGTGAATTTCCATAACAGGCTAACGGGTTGCAGTATCAATAATTGTATTTATGTTCGTGACCAACAACGCTTTAGATGCTTTTGGAGAAATCTGACCAAGATCTAACATCTAACAGAACCTCATAGAAGATGAAGAGTCCCTATCCTGTTCGGACCGGCAGGACCTCTTTTTTATCCTGCATGCAACATTCTCAAGCTGAAAAGGGAATGTTGAAGCTTGATCCATGCTTGGATCAGAAAGCGCATCTTTCTCCCAGAGCAGCAGGTGACAGGCAAACACACGGCCCAAATGCCACCAGGACTCCAGGAGCTGAAGCATCTCTGGAGGCCAGAACTGGCTCACGCAAGCACTGCAGAGCAGCACAGCTTTAATACATATTATTCACAAAGAGCATGATTGATAATGCAAATGTGTCCAGCTGCTAAGGTTGGCAGGCAGAGCGGGTTAGCAGCGCCGCTCCCGGGTTTCGCCTTGAATCGTGGCGCCGCATTAGATCCACATCCCCTGACGCCGCAGCAGCGTGTGGGAAGACCTCGGATCCTCTGTAGATGCTGCTTCCTCCCAGACGCTTGTTTGTACCCTTACTTACAATCAGCGATCCGTATGGTACTGAGAAATCCACTGGGAAAATAGGATGTGCAGTGGCTTTGTTTTTGTTTATCAAAATGCCCGTCAGTACCACACGTTAGATGTGGGAAAGCAGAAACCTCGACTGCGTGCTAAGGGAAACAGCGCCCCCCTGTGAGTGTACTTCACTCAGAGTTGTACTTCACAAAGCCACCTACTCAATTTAAAGCTGCAATATATAACGTTTTGGGCTAGAAATAAACAAACAGTTATTCAGTATATAACATATCAGTTCAAAACAGTCTTCCTATATTATGCTGATTCACAACTGTAAACATATAATGATAATTTGCAATTTTAGCTGTCGGGTCAGATTTTATGGAAATAGTTAGTTTGATATTTAACGTTGTAAATAAAATTGCATGTTGCTTGCTTTTCATGTTTCAACAGAGATGACAATAGAGAGGCAAAAATTATGGACTACAGTTTAAAGGAACTGAAATGCACTTTTAATAATAATAATAATAATAATAATAACAGGACACCTTAAGAACAATAAAAATGAGAAATTATTTTTAAACTATAAAAGTACATTCAAGGCAGTGATGTTACCCAATTCATTATTTGAAAATCTAATGCTAAATTGTTTTCTTTATTGAACTTATTCATATTCATAATAACTAAAACTGACAAAATGTTGAAATATGAATATTAGAAATATGTTTTATCTATAATATGTCCTAAAAATTAAAAGACCAGGTGAACAGTGGCAGTTTATGTTGAGCTACAAAAGGATCATTATATAAAGTCATATAGTCCACAGCCATCAGGTTTTATGTTAAACATAATCCATGAGTTCAGTGATGAATCAGTGAGATAAACAACAACAACAACATGAAGAAATGACTGAACTTAAAACAAGAGTTACTGCACTAACTGACTGGATATGAACTCACACTGTGATTTGAAATGTCTGCTTTGGTGTGTTTCTGTCAGCTGTGTGGTTTCAATCAGCAAGAGTGAAATAAGAGAAATGTTACATCATAAAAGGTTAAAACTGCACATCTCGGTTCTTCTCATGTTTTGTCAAAAAGCATCACAGACTGCAGGTAAACTTTGAAACTCATGAAAGGAGATGCAGTGATTCGACCTTAAAGTCCATTTTCATTTGTTTCTACTTACTTTCACCGCTTGTCTGCCTTCTTAAAGACATTTGACTGTGGAAAGAGCAGATAATATAATATTAAATGACACATAAGACAATTGAATGAGTAAAGCCACATGCTAGGTCAAAATATTACTGTGTTTAGGGAACAGTAAATGTTTTAACATGTTAACATAACGTCACTCAGAAACTCACATTCTGGCCTTTCAGAGGTTTGCTGTAGAAATCTGTCTCCATTTGCTGACTCGCTTTCCGGCACTCGTTTGAAGATGCGGCTAAATAAACAAACATTTTTAAAAATACAGGAAATGTTGCCTAAAACACAATACAGCTCAGGTCCTGCTAATTAAATCTTTTATTATGGCCCACCAGGAAACACTGTTTCTCTGTTCACACCTACAAACAAAGGTTCTAATTAGAAGTAAAAATTAGAACTTAAAATGTCTTAACTAAGTTTTACAAATAACATTTATGCTAAATGTCTGCTAAATGCCTAAATGTAATAACACCACATTTGAAGTTCTTCAAAACAATCCACAAAAACTCAAAAGCTCTACATAGACCTCAGGAAGATAGAACATATAAACTTCGTTAGAAATATTTGTAATGTGCAAGGAAATAACTAGCTTAAAAATACAAAAAGAACAAACAGATTCTTACCAAGAAAAACTTGCAAATAACAATTAAAGAACTTTTTTAATAGTTTCATAAATTGCACTCACGGTCAAATACATATTATTACCATGTTAACGCAGAGCTACAAAGCTACTGTACAAACAACTTCCCAGAGCCTGTAAGGAGACGAATGCCCTAATGTGTATAAACCATTCTTCCAGCTAACAGCTCCCCTGAGACACAAAATCCACATTTTCACAGAAACTCTTATTCTTATGACAGGACACTTACTTGACGTGTGATGAACGATGCTGATTTTATCTGACAGAGAAGATAGAGGCCAGTTAACGTTTGAAAGCATGAGAAATTTCAGAAGTCTTACACATATTAATAACACTAATTAATGACAGTAGTTTTTATGCTAATATACTAGTATTAATAAATGATTTATTCCAAATACATGTACGTTTATGACGCAGGTGAAAAACGCACCATAGACACTTTCGTTATCCTGTCTGTTGTTGATGATACTAGCGCGCAGTTGCTGTATTTTCTCCTGGAAACAAAATAAATTAAACAGACTTTAATAAAAATTTACAACACAGCTACTATGTAGAATTACAGATGTCTTCCATTGGAGTTAAGCAACATGATTAATGTTTTTGGCCACTTACATAAAAGTTGTGCTTTGTCACAACATTAAAGGTGTTTAACCTCAGAGTGTTTCTGCACTAACTATGCTGTAAATCTCTCTGGATATAAACCAACGTCCTTAAACAGGCCAGTTTAAAATGAACTGGTCTTTAATAGAAAGGACTTCCTGTGACCATTGCATATATGCAAGAGTCAGCCTTTGTAAAAAAAAAGGATTCAGTTAGCTACTTAAAATGACACTGTGAGTGTGTTAGCCTTTCCCACAGAGCTCTTGAAGTGCACAAAACATACAGTTTGGATTCTCCACCGTTCTCCTGTGCTTAAGCTGTAAGCTTTAGAGTGCACAGCTGAAAACACTTCTAATGTCACCATAAATCTTTATAAATATGCATTTCCAAACAGAAAATGGAGGTTATTTTAAAGTTTGAGTGTACAGGATTCAATAGCCAAGCAATAAAACTCGACTGAAAGCAGTTTAATGGAAAAAAATAACAGGATGTGAGTGTGTGTGTGTGTGTGAGGCTGGACAGAGGGCAGGTTGGGATATACAGTCCTGTAGGGCAGTTTAAATGAAGAGGACTCAGGTATGTCCTCCAAACACAACTACTGTACTCACAATAATTACAGTAACTCATTACTAAAGGTCACATTATGCACTACACTGTACTGTGCATACAGTCCTTAAACGTACTACAATTAAATTCTTGTCATTTTTATTCATTGTCCTTTCTGTACAAGGGATGCAAAACAAACAGTATGATAAGAGTCTTTTACTTGTAAGTTCACAGGGCCAAAAACACACAAGTTTTAGAAACACACAACCAACAGCAAAACTGTGCTGTACCAAAGATTACAGAATGAACAAGATGACGCACTTCTGTTACTAAAAATGGGGGAAACGGTGATGTTCAATATGGCCGCTCTTGCAATTAAGTCCCGCCTATTTGTAAAAAGCTAATCATCAGTCGCTAAACATTAACATTCTCTGGGCTCTGCACAGATTGTTATGATCTAAAATATATTGTTTCATTGTGACCTTGGCCAGCAGTTTCATAAATATCTGATACCTTTCCTCCTTTAGGTAGATAAGACTCAGTGTTGCATGACTTATATACTTAGAAAAGGTCAAAGATGGCCGCCAGGTGCCCAAGCCTCCTTAAACTCACCTGCTGGATGCTGTCCATTCCTTTCTGTAACCTCTGCCAGTCACTGAACCGCTCCAGAGCTTCATCTATACTGAGAGAGCCTGTCTTCACCTGCTCCTGAAGTTTGATCAGCTCATCCAGGCCTGGAGGCTGACTGGGAATGAAGGTGTCATAAGTGGATGAGATGCTGTCCCGCCCCTTTGCTGTCACCATGGAAACCACACAGCAGTTAAGATGCTGAAAGTATGTTATTTAATCATACACTGCTTATTTTAAACTGAAAGACAGATACAGACATACAGGCATATGTTCCTACCTTGTCTTGCAGGGAGAGAGTACAGCGTTTCATCTCCTACTGACATTTTCTTCTTGAAAACTGTTAAAATAATAAACAAATGCAGTACGCCATTGTTATAGTTGCAGTACTTGTATCAGAATAACACGGGTCTGAAAATGCACCTGTATATAACCAAACAGTCCACTAGGTGGAGCCATGAATTCAAAAACATACTGACGAACCTCAAGCAATACAAACATAATGACCTGAACTGACTGACTGTCTGTCTGTCGTTCATACGTACATACAAACATATATAGCATACATATATATACATATACATATATATACATACATACATACACATATATATATATATATACACACAACCCACACACACACACACACACACACACACACACACACACACACACAGGTAGATAGATTATAATTATAAAAAACAGTTGTTCTTTTGTTTGCAATGAGACACTAATACTATAAAACACATTCATCATAACACATGTTAAACCAGCCACAACAACATCTCCCAGAACTGATTTTTTAACATCCCTTTCGAAAAGCTGCTGTTACAGGGATTTTTAAGCATGCATCCGTCCGGCACCGTTGGGAAATGGTCTTTGATTCTCCCTTGTGAGTCTCTGTCTCCCTGGCTTTCATTATCTGTTATCATGAGTTGTGCTGCACTTGTGAAGTTGCTGTAGCTGGAGCCCAGAAGCGCGGCACACACTGGCCCCTCCCCTGGAGGCTCTGAACCTCCCGAGTAGGCGAAGAAATCTGATCAGTGCGTAGGCGAAAAGACCCTCTGTAGAAATGGATGGAAAAACATTGCTTTCTCCCTCTCCTTCTCTTTGTATTTTCATGTTGTGGAATAAGAGAGATGGAAAACATGTGTAATGTGTAATGCTGGCCCTATTTGGCCCCTTGAGCTGCTCTGATTGGTTGCAGATGCTGTCACAGTGGTCTAACCGGTGTTTGTGTGTGTGTGTACATATGTGCATATGTTGTGATGAGGTGAGATTTGCTGAGGTAAAAAAAGATTTGTAGTAAATATGAATAAGCTTCATACTGAAAAAACATTATTCTGTGTTTATTTCCTTATTATAAAGATCTATTGTGTTTAGTATTCTTTATTCTTTAGCTTTAGGAAGGAGGGGCATGTGAAGACCGCTTTATTATGACACACAGTATTCCCAGCAGAGACTTACTGTAGCGGTACAGTGTTCCCAACCCCCATAAACCCAACACACACACACTCACCGCAGCACCACACACACACACACACAGGAGGAGAAATCTGACTCTTACACAGTAGCGGCCCCAATATCACCCCCCAAGACTTGTGGCCCTTCAACACCCTGCAGACGCAGTGAATGAGTAAATATACATGGTTTCCTTGCTTTGAACTGCTCATGAAAGTCAGAACTGAGTTTTGCTTCTTAACTCGAGGCATGTAATTTCGTTTCAAGCATATTTAACTGTACATTGTGAACACCGTATAAAGTGTTCTGCACTGCAAATATATTTAAGGCCATTTACCCAGCTAACAGTGAACATTCTCAGAACGTTGCTAACAGGTTCTCTCAGAGGTTTAAAAAAGTTATTGCAGTAATGCTAGTAGAACTCTTTTTATCATAATCAATTTTACAAATAAAAAACATTGTAAAATGTTAGTGGAACATTACAAAGTTTCAAAATGTTTCAAACATTGTTTGAAAAACATCTGTATAACCGAGCAGCAATGTTTATTCAATACCACAAAAAACGCATGTCTTGAACCCTCCTAGAACATTAACGTTTCCATTACTTAATAAAAACATTAGGGAAATGTTCTTACAACCAAAAATTGTTAGCTGATTAATGTGCTCTGCGGCGCAAGACTTTTGCGTTTGAGGTTCTATAGCAATGAAAAGCTTTCATAATACTGGACCTGTTACTTTCTTTCTTATCTTTTGGTCCGATACATTTTGATTGTGTCAATAAAAAGCAATCTTCTTGAGTGCTGGACATCTCAACCAAGCAAACAGAAGTCTTTTTAAGTGTGATAAATGAGAGGGAACTATATACACAAGCATGTGACTGAAAAAGAAAGATATAGAAAGAGACACAGACAGCGGTACTTATCTCTATGCAATGTGAGAGATAAACAAAAGAAAAAACAGGGGTAAAATAGAGCATTTGAAATGGACAGACAGACAAATAAAGAGAAATAGAGAGATTTGCTAAATGCAGGCCTCTGCAATGCATGTTTTTATCTACTCTGTATTAAAAAGTGAAATATGAGGCCATTACAAGACGTCCATAGAAACACTAGCTACTTGCCATCTGTTTTATGCAAAACAGCTTCTGATAGTGTCGTAAATATATCTTGTTGCTTTGCCTGACAGCAGTGTCGTCCAAATGACACATACACTGGCTCATACCCACAGACATATTAGACTGAGCTGCATAGACTCTAGTGTCAAACAGAAGACTTGAGCTATTACCAACACTGTATGACTCCAATGAAACAGTGACAATTAGCCTGAGAGATGGCTGTGCGTTTCTGCTATAGCGTGATGTGTTGCTAACTTTTAGTTGCTAGGCAATTGTTCCTCTATAAGTGCTGGTCAAAGGTGATGCAGAAACGGTTGGAAAAATACAAATAGCAATGATGTAGGTGGTGAGATTAGCATCGAAAGTGACAATTCTCTTAATTTCTCCATGTCTGCGATTTACCTTTAAGGCTGGGTGGGCGATTTTTTTCCAAAAACCAAAACAGTCACTTCACATCCTGATAGCACTCAGTGGTCTAAAAATGTTTCTCTCTCGTCTGTGGAAGGCGCAGGACCATTAACTGTTTGTCCAAATGCAATGATAGGACGTCTTACTTGACCGTCAAACTAGCTATTTGGTGTGGCTCTGGAGAGCACTCTGAACAAAGCAAGTTTTCACAGCTAGCTTGCTATCGCTAGTGTCCTGAGGTGCCCACCTTACCTATAATGCAACGAAGAAGTTTAAAAGCAAAATACAGGTCACGCCGGGGCATGGTGTCTTGTTCTAGAAAATGAAACCATTTACTTGGCTAGAGCAGCAGGAATCGGGCTCTAAATTACAAACCTAAACCACGACTGGATTGGACTCGGACATGAGATCAAGCGAGTGTGATTTGGCAATAGCACTGCTGCGCTGATGCTTTATGGATACTGGTTCTGGGTTGTATACATGATTTATGAAGCTCTAACAATACAAGCCACTTGGTACCTTTATCTTCCTGAATTATTAATGCAACTGAAATTGAACATTTAAGATCTTGCTGCCTATGATGAACGGTCCAAATTTGGGTCGCTTTCTCCCCAAGTCTATTAAAGAATTTATAAACACCGAGGACTGACTGAACTGGGCCAGTGTAGCAACACCGTCTATATTGTAATGAGCAGACTATGAGCTCTGTGGATTTTATGGAAGAAATGATGTAGTTAGTCCTTAGAATGAGTTTTCAATAATGGGTCTGTTTCAAAACTGAGACTAAACTATTTGGTATCAATAGTTTTTAAAGACCCTCTATAATGAAAATAGCATCTGTAATGTTGTTTTTATGTCTGTGTGGTGTTTTTAAAATGATTTAAGCTTCAGAGAAAGTTCTTAACTTTTCTAACTTTAAGAGAACTTTAGGAGAACTGTAAAGAATGTTAGCCAACGTTTTGACAATGTTTCCTGTTAGCTGAGTTTGCATGTGGGCCCATCTACAAAAGCTTAAAATGCGGCCCACTCACAATGTTTTTGGTACACAGTGTTTTCATGTCACAACAGAATGAACACACTGGTGTTTGTTAAGCCACAAACAAATCACAAAGGAATGAAACTAAAGAATTTGCTGTCCAGGCAATAGAAAATTCAAACCTTGTGCGATGAATGGAGTCTTATTCTCTGGAGTGGAAAGGGAGTCGGGTCGAGGGGTCGGCGCAGGGGGACGATTCGCTATTACTGCAGTGCCGCTGGATGAGAAAATAGTGTCATACTCTTCATCATCTCTACCCAGGGGAGTATAGACATTCTCATCATCATCAGCGTTTCTGTGTTTCTCATCTGAACCCTCCACCTGAAGGCTCTCTGTGCACAGAACATCAGGACATTAATTACTCTTCATTACTTTTAAATGCATCTTAGTGGAATACATTCATCACATCAAACGTACCTGCCCTTCCCATCAGTTCATACACATCACTGTCGATGCTGCCATCATTAGTTATCTATAGGAAAAAAAATCAACGACACACAAGCTGATTAGCACAGACAAAACATTAAAAAATACAAAGCACATAAAATGTAAAGTTATAATTAAAATATCAAATTACCAAGTTTTCAGTTCTAATCTTTGTGTAGATGATGCAATACCATCTTCTAATGCATAAAAAAGAAAAAAAACGTACCTTTAATCTGTTAACCACGAGTGAAACAAATGTAAACTAAAGCAAACTATGAAAAACTTTGCAGTAACTTTTAACTACAGGGATTTTTTTGCAGCTGTGGTCTTTAAGCAATTGCTAAGCATTACTAAACGCTGACATGTCTAAGCTGAAATGACTGACATGATTATGATACGGTTTCGGACAAAAAGAGAATCCGTTTATTGAAACATGTCATTTAGACCACAGTTCCACGTCTGCTAACTGTTATGACTGCTTCTATAGCAACCAAAGAGCATTCAAGCAACATTTTAAGGAAGGGCTCCACACTCTGATCCCATCTTTGCAGCGCCTGCAGGCAGCTATTACAGTCAGTCAAGACCAAGTCTTATCTGCTTGAATGGGGCAAGACAGATCACTGTCAAAATCACTGTCACAATAATATTAAGTCTCAATAAAACAATATATTTCAGTCCATACATTAAACCTGACATCCAATGCACCATAAATTACTTTTCTTAAGCTCAACTTAAGAAATAAAAACAAATGTTTTTAAAACAAATTGTTTTTTACACTACTTTAGGTCAAGTAACTCATAACGCCATACATAGCCCCCCCTCCAGAGAATGTTCATGTTTAACAACTGATGATTGGCTCTTTCTACTAGTGGGCAGGGCTTCCTACACCAGAGCGGCAAAACCGAGTGTTGCCGTTTCCCCCATGCAAAGTAACAGAACTTAGGCATCTTGTTAATTCTATAATGTTTGTTTTGAAGTTGGATGAAACCGTTGCGAAATGCATTTCATGTCTGAAGACATTTTTGTCAAGCTTGCAGAATTGGTTTGTGGGTATCACGAAGCAGAGGTTGGCAAGCACAGCGATGGTCGTTGTGGAAACCACACACACAATCAGACTTCCTCCAAACAAATAACGTGAGAGCCATTCAACACAATTCAACTAACAATGGGCTTATTCAGTCATTGCACAAAATATTACCAGCTGCAACTAAACCAATTTCACACCGTTCCAACAATAAATACAAAACGATGAGAGCGGACGCACTATATAGCGATCGCATTGTGTAACACACACTTTATTGTCTATACATTCAGTTCCTTAGCAACCTGCTATCATTCTCTTGTAATAATAGCCTCCACTTCTTCCCCTCAGTATTGATTATGCACATTACGCATTCAGTGTTATGAATATATTCATTAGAGTAGAAAGAGAGAATTAACCGATAGACAAGACAAGCTAATTACGCATCACAAGTTGAGGGGTTGTGAAAGACAGCTGCTTTGATGTCGGACATGAGCGTAACATTTTCTCCACAAGAGCTCTTTTGCTGTGATGAATAATTTAAATATTTTTGTGCTGTCAGAGAAAGACATGTCAAAGGGCTGACTGACACGGCCCTAAACAAAGACCCTTTATCAAGTTGTTCATTATTAAAAAAAATTAATTAATTTAAAAAATAAATAAATAATCATAATAAAAAAAATCGCCATCCCACTTAAACATTTTAGGTTGTGAGAACGTTTCCATTAAGTAACAAATAAATATGTTATGTCATAAACATGTCAAAACGTCCACTTATTTAAACGTTGCATTAAACTAATTGCTTCGTTGTAAGAAACAATATTTAACATTAATTCATTAATAAACGTTAATATTTATTCACACATTTTAATAAAAAATTTATTTGTACCATTTTAAAACATTCCACTAACAACTAAAAAATGTGATGGTTAGAAATTAGAAAGTCAAGCTAACATTACTGCAAATTCAGTATTTCAAGACACTTTTAGAGAATATAGCCAAAGTTCTACGAATGTTCCTTGTTAGCTGCAACATTGCTCATTGACAATAATAACAATGACAACTGCAGTTAACCCAACAACTAATAATGTAACACATCTGATGTCCCTGCTGCAGAAAGGGGGTAGTGCATAACTAGCGTAGTGTAACATGTTCAAGCAACAACCAAAAACAACACTTCATTTGTAGTGTTATTGACCTCTTGCTCTGAATGAATCAGTCCTAAAAGATGAGGAAAAGTCAACATAAAGGACACTATTTATGAATACTAGAAGGCACATAAACATATAGGAACATACTAGCATGCTGTATTTCTGTGACTGTACAACATCTCTCACCACTGCAATGTAGACGTCTGAAACTTCTCTTTAAAATGCAACACATGATAATTTGATGAATTACTGTCGTCATAATCAATGAATGTACACAAACATCTCTTTTAAATAAATCCTGCCTGCTTTCTACACAATAATAAAGCAACATTAATTATGGCAGGCAAATGGAGCTCACTTTTATAAACATGTCACATCTATAATAAACCTCATTTGCATAAAATAGAGGCTTATTTATGCTGAAAAGAATTTCAATAACTTCATTTAAAATTCGCAGAGCTGTTCCCTCACATTTAGCAACTAGTTAACTGGGGTGCTTTGTGTTATTCAAAGACAAAGTAACACATGCTAAAGCGTCGCACCTGTTTAGTGACTCTCACCATAATCGCTACCAAAATGCACATAAGAAAATAAAGATATTATTCTATTTTTTATTTATAATTACGCAACCATTTTAATGTTGCCAAAAACATTTTCCTTATTCCACCTGGGCAGAACACGTTATAATAATGTGACAAAAGCAGAAGCGAGAAACAACAATAGCATGTTAATGTGAATCTTCATCCATTCTGTGAGGAAAACAGATGTTGTTTGAGTCTGAATTATCAGTACACAGCATGGTGGGTGACGTTTATGACTAATTCAAATATTTAAGCCAGAAGCTATTCAGAAAAAGAAGAGAAACCTTAATAATGTGAGTCTTTGATTAAAGAGCAAAGATCCCAACCACAGTCATACACTATTCAAGTAAAATACACATACAGACCCTTTTAAATGACAAGGATTCAAATTCAGTCTCTGTCCATTTACTGCAGCATACAAATCATATAAGAAACACATACAAGAATTACACACACACACACACACACACACACACACACACATACACACTATATATAGTATAGGAATATGTTATACAGGAATATGTTTGTGAACTATGCCTTTGGTGTAACATGGGTCAACATGAAATATATATCTATATAATGGATATCTATTCTTGAAACTGCACTCAAAAATCTCATTGTGGTGAAAAACAAAAGATTTGCTGATAAGATATTATTTTTGCGTTTGTTCTTGGATTTGAACCTTTATAAAAAAACAGTTCTTCAAAAGTAGGTGAGCCAGTTCCACACACACACACACACCCACCCACACACCCACACACACACCCACACACACGTAATATTCATTAGCATGCAAAAAAGACTCATGATTGAGAACACAAGACATCAAAAGCACACTGCTGAATTATGATAAGCCCATGCTGTCTGTTTTGTAAGTACCCCATCTGAGTTGGAAAGTGTCAACAGTAATACTTTAAAGAAAACCGAACGTCTTATCAGGCAAGTGGGCGAAGATGATTTGACTATTGAGCACCAGCTCCCACTATCACACATTACTGAGGCAGATGCAGAGGCGATTATTCAAATATCAAACAAATTTCTGTGCCACACCAGTATCCTGATGGCAATGATGCGTTCATTCAATGGCCGTACGAACCGGACTCACAACGTTATGAAATTCAAAGAACGTTGGGTAAAGGATCAACAGACACAGGGACACCAGGTCACGATCTGTCTGTGAGAAAATGTTCTTTTCATTACGTTTCTTTGATTGTTTAGAGTGATTTCTCACTGTCCACTGAGTAAGCAGAGCAAAGGACCTGTGTTTCAGAGAAAACATGTCTGTTCTTTTGACTTCAAATGCTCTGGCAAGCTAAAGTATACGAGGTGTTGTGACTGAAACAAAGCATCTTTGCGTTGTACAACAAAACATCAAGCCAAGCGGCATTTGCATTAAAACATTCAGCACATACACAATGTTTTTAAACTAAACTTTGCACTTTTATTTTTATTCTTTTATATAATCCAACAGAACATGTTCAAAATTAAGCCAAACATATTGTAACATTTATGATTTCTGTCAAACTTTGTGAAACATGTTTAGTTAACGTGGTGAACTAGCCCTGGTTACCCTGCTAACACACGAGTGCCGTGAGTCTCAACTAGTTAAGATGTTGATTTGATCTGTCAGAATGACTTGTGTTTTCTTTCAGAGCACACACAGTACAACGTTATTAACAGAAGCCATTATTTATAAAGTGGTCTTAGAAATCAATCCAGCGCTGTGATCAATACACTACAATCATTAAGCAATTCCCCTCCTCTCCGTTCAACACACAGCCCAGGTATTGACACCGTGGTACACTGAACTACTGAAAAACAAGGCCTCTTATAAAATATATTTTATTTTAATGGCAACATTAACTTTTAAATATGAGGTTGGGCAAGAATTCTGATGTTATTGGTTTTGTGAAACCGTCAACACTGTGAGTGGGACGCGGTGTTCTGAGATGTGACAAGCTCATTTTAATGCCCACACAGAGTGAGCAGTCTTAATGATGGAGATGCAAGATGTCACAGACATTTACATTTATGCATTTGGCAGAAGCTTTTATCCTAAGCGACTTACGGTGCATTCAAGCTATACATTTGTTAAGTACGTCTGTTTACTGGGAATCTAACCCCACAGTGTTTCGCACAGCTAACACAACCAGATGAACTACAAGGGGGAGTGAATGCTAAAGTTGAACACAATTTAAACCTGCGCTCTCAACCATTGCAGCTCAAAGGTTGTGGGTTTAGGGTAACACACATGCTGATAAAAACGTACATCTTTAATGCGCTGTAGGTCACTTTGGTAAAAGCATACAAGTGGCAAATGTACAAGTGTGAATTTATGCTGTACTGCTTAGGAAAGACAGACGAGACGGCACTCCTGCTAGTCTAGTGGCAAACTGCAAAATATTCATTCTGTTGAAGCTTATTAAAATTTGTGGAAAAAGTGCTTGACAATTTCTGCTAAACCACATCTGTGCAAAACTTATAAAGGAGGCAAACTGGTAATATAATGGAGGGCAGCTGGTTTTTGGTTGTGAATGAGATAATTTTTCAGTTTATGTATGGTCAATGTTTACAACTACTATAAGTTCAAAAACATTTGTGGACATATGTACATATGAGCTTTTTAAGGCATGCATTTTATCAGCAATTGTGTTACCCGTGACCACTGCTAACGTCACATTCCACCAACCATTTTCAAGAATGTCGCCCTGGAGATGCACAGAAGAGTTTACAGATGCAGAGATGAGGGAGTTCACACGAGGCATTGAGTTCTTTAGCTTAGCAATGAATCATTTTCTCTGCAACGTAACTCACATATAGCACAAAATGAGAGACTGAGAGCAGTGACGGATGCCGACGGCACATAATGCAACAGATGAACGAGAACAATCGTGTTACAAGCGATTCCAGAACAGACAATGGACAGGAAAAACTGAGGTCATGGATATTGTCATGCCCCGTCCAACTCCACTTATCTCTGGCTGCACTTGAAATGCAGCCATGCACGATACAAACCAGCTGAGCAGAAAAAGCAATCAAGATAACGTTAGACTTGCGTTTGGAGAACATTGACAATCTTAATTATAGGATTACAGGAAGTGAGGGTCATGTGGCGAGTTAACCAAGATCAGCGGAGCAAAAAAAATACATGAGTAAAATATATATACACACACAATTATTGATACACACATAACTTATCTATGTTAATGGGAACATTTTATAGATTTCTATTGTTTTATACACAGCTAGTTATAACAACATTACCTAACCCACACACTAACCCTAACACAAAACTTCAGCATTTTTACAATTTAAAACTTTTTCTAATTTTTACATTTAGTTTAGGAAATGTGTTCTCAATATATAGTTAAGAAAACTAAGCATTTATATGGCCTTATATTAAGAGGAGCTTTAGAGGTGAGAGAATGGGCTGTGCCAGTCCCCCACAGAGGTGTATGAACAATTTGAAAGGCGCAGTGACTTAAGACATGTCTTTCAAAAGTAAGAGTAATTCTGAGCAGAACGGCCATTCGGTTCTGTTGCCATCGCAATGTATTAAATTAATTTCTCAGCCATGAATGCTGATCAGATGACTCCCTGGAGTCATTTCAATATGCTCTGTTGGCATGACTACCATGTGGAGACGTGGCTAAACCGAGTAACTCCAAAAGTTCATCTATTTATAAAGTGGGTGATTGATCAAACTAGACTGGCACAAGTTCTTCTCCATCAAGTGAAGCATTCGCATAACAATAATTACATCAACCCTGCCATATGTCTGCTAACAAGTCACTTACTTCCTTACAGAACCGTTAGCGTTGATCATCTCACATTTAACGGGTTTTTAAGTCCCGACGCGATCCAGACAGTCTCATCACAGGGATGACATGTTTATGAGGCTAAGCTGAAATAAGATCGCATGCCGAATGCTGCAAGCTCACAATAGAAAAGCATGTCAACCTTTTAAAATAAGCATCTTTGATTAGGTTAAGACTATGTTATTATGAACAACATATGTTTGAACGAGGAAACCAGGAGTGGCTTTATTTTTATTTGTGTGACTAATGCTAAGAATCCTTCTATTATTAGTAAAGTCTTCAAGAGTGCAGCATCCCTGAAAAAAGACATGGTTGCAGGACCTACAGTTCTGTGCAACAATGTTAGGCCACCACTAGCTTTGTTGGTTTAGCAAAGTTTTAATGGCCATTCATGTGTGTTTTTTAATCTTCGCTTCATTTAGATACAAACAGAAAATACAGACATAATATCTACAAACACACACAAAAACAATTTTCAGAACAAAACAAATTTTCTTAGACAAAGGACTTTTTAGTCTAAAAAACTCTAAGGAGTTTTTAGTGTGACCGCTAAGCACCTCTTGAGATGTTTTGGGGACACTGTCCTGAAGTCAGTAGATCTGAAATAGAAATTAGACTTTTTTTCAATTAAGGTTAAACACAGACGGTTTCTGCAATTGCTCAAGCGATGAGGAAAGGTCACACTAAATACTTGACACTGCATATAAATGCCTCTTAAAAAGTTTACTTGCTTAAACATCACTGCTAAAATCTAATGGTGGCCTGAGAAATTTGCAGAGTGCTGTATATCAACAGGTCTAAACAGCAAAGATACTCAGCTCTGATAAAACACACTGACAGCAACTTCCGTTGATAGAAGGTTAGCTGACACAAAATGATCCACAAACGGCACAACGGTCCGATTCCTGCTAGGAACCTGAAGTGAAGTCAATACTTTCATCAAACAGATTGACGATCCAAGGACAGAATGATTAATAGCTTGTTTTGCAATTGGCTGCTGCGGCACCGTTTGAGCAATGACTGCGAACTGAGTCTCCTCGTTCTTCTTCACTTTCATATCAGTTGTGAATGTATTATGGATGTCATATGGCGCTCACACCAGGAATACGTTTGTGAACTATGCCTTTGGTATAATGTAGGTCAACATGGCAAAACAAGCAGCAGGGTGATGAGGATTCGGATCAATGGTTCTTTGTTCCGGCACGGGGGATCCACACAAATGCGTATTTTGTGCATTTCCTGTATCTGACACACTGGATTCAGTTCATGGATCACTGATCACTAATAATCTGAATTAAGTGTTAAAAATGGGAGATTTAAAATGTGCAGTACTGTGGGGCCTCAGCACCAGAATGAAGACAAAAGTCCAAACCTATATAGAAAATCAGTTGCATAGGAATACTGTCAATTATACGGTTTAGCAGGCATTAAACTAAATATTTAAATGTGGCATGACACAACTGACCAATCAAAATCAAGTACTGCAGAGTAGGGTGATAGGAAGATAAAATATTCACTGCATGTCTTTACACTGAATTACATCTCACTATATAATAGCATGTAGCTTTAAAGCTAAACGTTCAAGAATACTGATGAAGACAGAATAAAAAAATAATAGAGATGATACAGCTTAATCTCTTAATCTCAATGCTGTCTCAGGTAAAAGAAAATGTTCTCAAAACATTGGCTAACATTCTTTAAAAGCTTTTTTAACGTTATTCGTAAGTTGTTAGCAAAACATTTGCAAAAAAAATCTGAATTAAATGTTTGAATACTTATAGCCAAACAAATTTGGATAAAAGCGTCTACTAAATGCATAAATGTAAATGTAAATTAACCTGTAAAATTAGCCTTGGTTTAGTTTATGTTACCTAATGATAGCATTGGGAAAACATTCTGAAAACCTAACTTTTGCTGGGCTATTGTAATAGGCTTTCTCAATCTCAATGCTGTGCTCTTTAAGAAGCATCTAAGTTTAATTAGATGGGTAAAGGCTGAAGGCCGAGTCAGGAAGCCATTTTTCTTTGACATTACTGCTACAAGGCTTGATGGCATATTAGCAAACTGCCCTCCAGCCCTACAGTTTCTATTGCATAATTAACATCCACTGATACACACATTAAATATGTATTGTAATATTGTTGTCTTATTGTTTAAATAATACATGTTGGAAGTCACAGACATGAAAGAAAAGCCCTGGTTTATTACAGCTGTTATCACCTTTGATCTACATGCTATTCTGTGATTCTCTCAATCTCTGATGCTATTGAGAAAATGTAATGCAAACAGAAATGTAATTGTGGGACAGATATACTCTTAAAACAGCATTAGTTTAAAGGTTACAGTTCATTTACATCCACACAATTAAACAAGCTGGTTTAACAAGCAATCTGGATTAATTGGTTGTTAACATAAGTGGATGGATGTGCAGAAAAGTGTGTGCGAAGAAGAGAAAAAGAGAGAGACAGTCACTGCTCGCTATAAAACATAAAATAGACGTAGGAATAAGAAAGATTGCGAAGAGTAGAGAAAATATGGGCTATAATATACAGGTAAGTGGAACAATTTTGATAACTGAGAGAACGCTAACTAACAGTCTCTCAAAGAATGTTCCTTGTTAGCTGGGTACTGTATGTGTTCCAGGCATCTTCTCCATTCAGAATCATTACTATGATCATTATTCCCCTCAAAGAATGCTGCTTTAATATCTGTTGTTAAATTGGACAGGGTTTAGAAGCATCTCTGTGCTTTAGAGACCGATCATCTTAATAACACGTCAGTCATGCTGGATTTGCCTGTATGTGCCGTGTAACAGATTGTTGTCTAGTACATTTTAATAGGATTATATATTAAAAGAGCCCAGCAGAAATTCAGTTTCCTTTGGGCTTGGCTAATGGATTCCTAGATACACATTTGGATGCATACGAAATGAGAGCCGTGTGTCATTAGAAGATAAACGCTCCATGCAACACTTTCCTCCTTGCTTTCATCTTGGTAGTAAATAGAGGTTTGAACATAACCAAGCAATCTTATATTAGCATAACGATGGAAAAAACACCATTAGCGAAGGGAAATCTAAGCATTAGCATTCTCACAAAACCCCCCTCTGACCCTCTTAGCTCAAGAGTCCTTCCCACCAGAGCAACCGATGCAGTCAGCCGTGAAGAAACCGAACCGCCACTGGGTATCTTTTCCCTCAAACATCTGCTAGAGGGGTTTTACAGGAGGATGAATCGTAAAAAAGAGCAAATGACGTATTTATAGTAACCCAAAAAGGTATTGCTTACATCACAGTCTATGCGTACTAAACTTACACTTACACATTTGGCAGCAATTTTATCCGATTGCAATTTGGTTTAGGTTTTTATCAGTCCATGTGCTCCCTAGAAACCGAGCCCAGATTACCTCTAGCAAACAACACGCACAGCTACACCTCCATCTGGCTTACTTACGAAAGCACGGCTAAACTGCCAACTCAAATTTACTGGCGTCCTCACAACAGTTCTTCTGAACAAAAAATGAATCAAAAGCTATTTGTTATGCTAGTTGAAGATCTTCACATTCTGACAGCAATCACTAAATGGTCTGTATATATACACATTTATATCTTCTGTTGAAGGTGCAGAAAACATAATGTTTGTCCAATCATTGTATTTTGTCTGAATATATGAAAGGATGTCCTATCTGCCTGACAACATTCATGTTTCGGAGGAGGCGTGGCTTTGAAGAACGGATCAAAAGGGGGCGGGGATTAGGCTTTCAAAGCTAGGCTGCTATTGCTAGCCCCTTAGAAATGGTCTATCTTACCCTTAAGTTTTACTCACCAATGACTCCTTCAGAAGGACATAGAGCTGCTTGTGTCCATTTATGTGCGTGAGGTCCAGCGGTGTGTATCCATAACTGTTGGGGATTTTTAGGGCTTGCAGGGCTCCTGGGCACTGCAAAAGACCGCTTGCCAAATCTCGCAATCCATGCTGGGCCGCAAAATGCAGGAGAGTGGGGATATCCTCTAACTTAGACTCTGCAAACATTTGAAACACAGTCTTGTACAGAGTTGTTCACTTGCTTCAATGCAGATACTCTATAAAACATGTTTTGTCATCTAGGTATTTTAGATGCATAGACATAACAATTATTAACAATTAACAATTAACATTATTAACAATTAACAATTAACATAACAATTATTAACAATAATTCTACTTTTTAAAGTGTATACATTTTGAAAACTGGGCAGAAAACTAAATTATTAAACTAGCAACTGTAAAATAATGTTTTTGATGATATATGACATTCTACTAACAATAGGAACTATAGCCAACATTCGGAGAACGTTCCGTGTTAGCTGGGTGGCAGCTCCTTTATGTAACAACTGCCCATGGTCACTTTTAACAGTGTGGGTCCCAGTATAAGTGCTCCATTTAAATTGGTAGACTTTCATCAAATGGATACGAAGGCAAAGGTTAGCATACTTCATGTACTTCATGGTCCTAACAGCTCCATCTACACTTCAACCTAATGAGTAGGTGTCTGAACAGCAAACAACATAAAATGCCTGTTCTAAGTGGACATTGGAAACCAAATGGGACTACAGAAGCTTTGTAGAACAATCTAAAGCAAAACAACGACATTAAACTGCATCACACAGTGGGTTACGTTAACTATACAAGCCGTAAAGAAGCTTTTATGTTTTCGTCAGGATTAAATTGCTTCCTGTGGTGATATCTAAATTTACTGGTTTAATCGGAGTAAAAAAATGATCCTGAATATGACTGCACCAACCTATAATTTTATTAGGTTTTATCAACAGCAAAAAAATTCAATTCTTCTTAAATCAAAGAATCTACCCTGCATGCATGTTACTTGTATTACAGTAACGTTTGAGAAAGATGATGTCTCAGAGGAAAGGTAAAGCAAATGTCACAAGATAGAGCCAAAGGTCAAATACTGTATTTCCCCAGCAGACAGATACAGTACCACTTTAGTGGCATACCGTGAGAAACTGTGTAGACCTGTAATTATTCATAGAGCTGTTGAGAGAGAAAGAGAAAGATGCATAAGAAAGGATTTTAGAATAAAGAGAGAGATACACTGAAAAGAGAAAGATGAGCATTAACAAGAGTAAAAACATGAATACAGAAACAGGGCAGAGGAAATGTATGCAACTGTCTTATCTTTACTTTCACTTTCATCTGAAGCTTATTTTCATTCTTAAGTAAACATACCCATGACAACCAACTCCGAACAACATTAAGACTTATATAACATACAGTTTCTGAATGAAACAGGATATGCAATAAAAAATACAGATGGGATGCTCAGAAAAACAGACTGTATTTTTGTTTTGCCACCGAGTGGAAATAAAACTATATAAAATGCATAAATAAAATGCATCTTCTCTTAATAAACATCTGTTTCTAGCATCAACAAAAATCTTTAGGGCACACAAGAAGTTTTGGTAATCGTCACAACCTATTGAATTTAGCTGTTATTGAGAAATAGCGTGAACATTTTGTATGGCTGCACAGAATAACAAGACAGCGGATCTGGGTCAGGCTGAATTTATGTGGGCAGGGAGGCACATGTCAGAGGAACAAGTGCACAGTAA
The DNA here is from genome assembly GCA_036877545.1 of Yasuhikotakia modesta. Classification (NCBI taxonomy): domain Eukaryota; kingdom Metazoa; phylum Chordata; class Actinopteri; order Cypriniformes; family Botiidae; genus Yasuhikotakia; species Yasuhikotakia modesta. The sequence continues at coordinate 42,897 of JBAJNP010000996.1, read as the reverse complement.
TGCACTTCTGTGGGCTGAGACGGCCTCCCTCCATCATTTATTCATGCCTCTAACAGACTGTAACAGAAAGTGCTGGTAGCATTAGCCTTTTTGTGCTGATGTTGAAATGGCTGTCTGCAGGCGCTTGGCGGGACCTAAACTGGGTTAACGGAGCTGTTTTTCACAGTGATGCTGACGGAAAGAAGCACTTACCCCGAGAGGAAAAGCGATCACACTGCAGGCCCTGAAAACCTCCTGTCGGCATTTTCTGCATCAGACAGGAAGCCAGAGTTTGATCCAGCTTCTCCACGGAGGAAACCTGAAAGGCCTGAAAAAAACACGTGAAGACATCAAACACTCACTCTTTAAAGACCCACTGTGGTGAACATCAAATTATTTGTGTTGTTTGTGTGTCTACACAGCTAACTATTTTAGGTTGTTATGTTCCTAGTGTTTTTACACACTAATTGTATTTTAAAAATTTTAGAAATGTTCAAAACATGTTAAACATGTCATTTTTAGACATTGTATTAACATTATTGGTTGGTTATAAGAAAGTTACTTAAAAATGATTTTACATGTTTAAAATGTTTACTTACAACTTATATTTTTACAAACAGGAAATAAATCATTTACATAAATAATAAACATAAATAAAGTTCTAGTAACATTACTGCAAAATCATTTTTTGATAACTTTTGATAACTAGCCAACGTTCTGAAACCGTTTCCTGTTAGCATGAATATACTAGACAGTTTTTACTTAGTTTCATACAAAACTTAGAATCTGTTGTGTATTGGTTTGTGATTTTGTAACCAATCACGTCAGCCAGTGGACCGGGTGGATCAGCAGTCCGTGCTTGTGTAATTGAGCGGAGGCAGGGACTAATTTGCATATTCATGAATGCATAAATGAAGTAAGGGTGTACAGGGTTACATTCAAGATGTGATTTCTTTCCATCTCGCAGCACCAAAAATGCCAAATCATCTTCCAGGATATTAAATGATCAGAACCGAAACAGACACCCGCCTATGACTATCTGATACCCTAATATTCTAATGAGGATGAACAGAACCACTTAAACCTCAGATTATACACCAGATTACACTGTGAAGGGATTCGAAGAGATTATGTAATTCAGGCAAGCCTGCTATACTGCTGTACTCATAACAGATGAGGTTCATTTCATATGAGGTAGATGAGGTATCATTTTCATATTTCATAATCTTTTTGGCCTACGAACGTGTCAATGTTTTGTTTACAGGTCATTTCTGCCTAAAATAAGTATTATAGTATGCATCTCTTTTCTGCACTGCATGGATTGAATAAATCACACTTTGGAGCTGTCATTCAGCACAGTGTAATTTTTATAGTATGTATATAGTCCTACACGCCACATGGATGGCAGTAAACCTTTGCAAGGCCATAAAAGTGTAAACTGGCTTGCCAGGGTAAATAGTAAATGTTTTTTCCCTAATTTGTTGTGGAAAACCCCTCATTGGCAAATGGAATATGACTGTTGCCTGAAGCCTGCCAACATCAGCACTAGGCCTTAATCAAATTGAGGCAGCTTAGATTTATTTGCCACATTTGCTTAGCTAAAGTTTTTATGTAGAAATCATCCACACCTGTACAGTCTGTGACACAAGACCCTAATAAATGCTGATTCGACTTAATGGTTTTTAAATTTAAGCTTTAAAAAATTCTGGTGATTCAGAAATAAAACAAAACCCAGAAAGTGAAACCGTACTTTAAAACTCCATGATTATATAATAAATATGGTTACCTGGCACATAAACGTCACAGGATCTGCAGCCTGGTGGAGATGGCGAGCAATCTCTCCTATGATGGTGTAGTACAGTAAACAGGTCTTTCCTTTCACCGCTGATTTACAGTATATGGTCACACTCACCTCTCCAGCGGGGAAGTCTGCAATACAGCCATTACCAACAAAGCATAATGATGTTATAGCAGAGGATGGATTTAAGATTGCAAGAACATTTCTCTTACATTTCCAATAAGTTATAAATGATAAAATGTAAAAAAAAACACCCATTTATTTTGGACATTCTGTTAATGTTACCATAAAATTATTCAAACTTTTTTTGGTTAAGATTTTTAAAATCCACTTACAACTTATATATCATATATAAATCATCATGATTATAGGTTACAAAAGAAGGTTTTTTGATAACTTGGAGAGAATTTTCTTTTGAAAGAACGTTAGTCAATGTTCCGAGAACGTTCCCTGTTGGCTGAGATTGCGTTCATAAATACCCTGAAGAGGTTTTACCGGGGGCAGACACAGTCAGTGTGCTGTCATTCCAGCTCACAGGCTTCACTTTGACAGTCTTCTTGTTCCCACTGAACTCCACCTCGATGTCTTTGATGGTTATGACCTCCTTCAGAAGAATGAATACCTCACCTGGACTCTGTACAGATGCATAGAAACATTCAGTCTAACTCACACACAGTGTATGAAGACTTTTACCTCAGTTAGACTGCAGTGCTAACCACTAGCATGTATAATACTCAATGGAGTAGCAGTTTAAAAACACCCGTTTAAAAACACCCGTATCACTCTTGGGTCAACATAACATGCCAAAATGCAAAGATGGTAAATGCCTGTCTGACCTCACACTGCACACGATTGGGTAGAACCAGTAAAGAGAGATTCGCAGCAGGAGAACCAACAGGTTTCTTCTCAACCTTCTGCTCCTGGATAGACTTCCCATCTGCTGCGACTGTCTGTCCACCTGGAGAAACACCTGGAGATGTTGTTACTGAACTACGTCTACGAACACACTGGCATGAAGGTTTCAGGGAACAACTGCAGATGAACACACAGATGTGTTTAATGACAACTTCTATAACTTTAGCAGGAATTAGCATTAAGTGCATCTTGCGTGGCAGTCTATGAAATCGGTTAATAAACACATTCTGTAACCACTGAGAAGAAACGGCCATTTTGGAACTCACTGAACTTTAGAAAATAAGTTTGAAGGCAATGAAACTTCATATCCTTAATATTGCTAGAATCTATATAAAATGAGCGGATGGTTGTTTTTTAAATGCTTCTGCTGTTGTTGCACTCGCTGTCCCTTTGAAATGGAGTTTAATAATGAGATCAGTCAGAGATAATTTTGCCCTTGTGTTGGTTACAGTGACCGTTTTCACAGCACAGTAAATTACCTCCAGAGGTGACCGAGATTTACATATTCAGTGATAAGTACCGGGTTGACGCATGAGGAAGTGTCCACATTTGCATATTGTTTAGCCCTTATACTGAGGCGCCTATCAGCAAAGCCCCTGCTAACAATTTGAAGCTGAAAGAACATTTCATATGTAACGAAAATGCTCAAAATATTATTTTGAAAAGTCTAGGAATGTTCAAAATGTCAATTTTATTGCTTGGTTATAAAAACATTATTTAAACTTTTTTAATTCTGTAACATTTTTCAGTGTTTGCTTAGGTTTTCATTAAGAAACAAAAATGGTACATATATTATTCTGAAGTCTCTAGAAATGTTCAAAACATCCAGGTTTTTAGACATTATATTAACGTTATTGCTTGAACAAACTTTATAATTCTATAGTTTTTAGAACGTTACTCTAGCAATTTAACAAATGTTTTTATTTACAGTACGTTTACAAAATGTTCTACTAACATTACTGCAAGAACGTTTATTAAAGAACTTTAAGAGAATTTTAGTCAACGTTCTGAGAACATTTCCTGTGAGCTGGGGTGAATGGTATAGTTTCCACTGCACAAACCCTGACAAACTCCATTAAACCGAGGTAGCAGATATACTCTAATTGCTTTCATCAGTTGCCGTATGAGGATAAAAGTACACACTGTCCTCAGAGCAGCGTGACAAACTTTGCACTGCTGTGGAATTTCAGAAACATTAATAACCAAAACGATTCCGGTTAAGGAACAGTCAGTTACTGTACCGACGCACCACTGTTTGCGCACCATATAAGCACTTAAACCTGTCAAGTACGGTACGGCATATAACGCACTCTGTAAATTATAGCGCTAAAGCCAAAACAATTATAGTCTCTGGAATTTCAGACTCTCTCAAACCGAGTTAGAAAACAATAGAGGGGCAAATTGGTTGAGCTACACACTGGCTCATGTGTACATATGCCCAGTTACTCACTATGTGGACTATATTATTCTCAAAGAACAGCAGATTGTGATGTAGCTTTGGGAAGATGGTAATTGCTTGTCAGTCTCAGGCAGGAATAATGAAGTCTCACATGTGCCAAGAACAGCTCTGTCTCTGGTCCTCTCCTCAACACTATCCCATAATTACAGTCGCCAAGATCCCCAGTTACAGCAGCAAAACGCAAACCTCATTAAACTTCCCCCGGCGCTATTTAACCTGCAACAACAAGCTATTTGTCACAACGCAGATTCTGCATGGAGGGGTCAGTGCTGGTCATTCTACTGGCTATAACTACAGCTTTCTTTGATAATTCAATGCCGTAGTCTCATTATTGTTATCATTACTAAATATTTTGTTTGTTTTACCTCACACATCAGGGTTTCTAAACACCCAAAATTACACATCATAAAGCCAACATTAAATCTCCTAGTGAGAATTATAATGACTGAAACCTTTCCTGTGAGACGAGACAGTGAAGTCCTCTGAGGGAAACATTTATTAAATTCACATTAATTATTCAATGCCACTTACAGTATGTTTACTACAGGGACTGTTCCAATAAAGCAATCCGGGGTCAAGTGTCTTGCTCTAGGGCACAACGGTTGCCGCTTATGTATTAACCATCTAGGGTTTAAACCTACAACCTTTGGGTTACCAACCCAGATCTTAAACCTCTACACCATGGATTAAATCAATAATTTTCCCAGCTATCAATTTCAGATTGTATGAACGTTTCAATCAAATAACAAAAACATTATAATATATGTTATTTTAAATGTTTTAGGAACATTCAAAAGGCCATTTTCAAGCATTGTATTAACATCATTGCTTGGTTATAAGAATGTTAAATTGTTCCACAAAAAATGTAATAATGATTTTAATATTATCATGCTAAAAAGTGTTTTGCTACCGTTACTGCAGGAACATTTTTGATAACTTTGAGAGAACCTTGAATGAACTTTTACAGAACGTTAGCCAATGTTCTAAAAACATTCCCTGTTGCTGGGTTCCTGCAATTCCAAATGCACCCCTCCTCACCTTTTACTATCTCTGCCACAGCCGAGCGGTACTCCTGGGGCTCCTGCTCGCTGGAGATCTGGAGACATCGCTCACCCTTCAGAGGAACCAGCTCCAGCAGAGGATCAAGGCTTTCCACTCCACACAGGAGAATCACCACACGGGCCTCCGGTTGCAGCACGCGAGCCAGGAAGAACCGGCGAAGCTGGCACAGCCCCTCTAGCATGCCCCGTGACAGAATGAGCAGCTTGCATTTGTACCCTCCCAGTTGCAGGAAGTCATCCTTGCGACTGGTTACCATAGCAATATCATAACAACAGATGCCAGCTTCAGGAATGGGACCTGCCAGGTGGAAACGCAGGTATGTTGCCCACTGCTCCGCCTCTGCCTCATAGATGATCAGGAGGTCTTGAGCTACCAAAGACATACATGACAAGAGGACATGGAATCAATATGTTCATCAATAATTCAGTTTTTAATTCATATCTTTAAAGAGATTGTTAAATAGTTCAATAATGATAAAATTATGTGACTGTGAAATCACTCACACATCATAGAACTGTGGCTGTTATTATTATTTTGTTGTTGTTGCTTTTTTGTTTTATTTTTTATAAAGCAATGTAACTGTACACTATCAGCTAATATACAGATATTTTAAAGACCTATACGGCTGTATTACAAATGTTTACACTTACATTTGTTTAACATTGTTTCACATGAAGCAGTTACACTGTACGGTTTATTGTTACACAGTTTAAAACATTTCAAGTTGGTTTTGCAACTGTCAAGTTTTAAAATATATAATTTAAAATAATATTTACTTTGGGCAAGTTAATTGCGTATTTATCATATATCACATTTGTTTAGCTGCTAATAGAGCGTTGACATCTGTGTGAAACATGATGGTTTCAGTCAACAAAAATCTACAACACGTGTATGAAGTTTCTGCCATAAATCAGCTGTTTGTGTCAAACACAATGTACAAAGTTGAGGAGAAGTTACTTACATGTTTGGCTCATCTCTCTGCTTCTGGTCTGATATGTGCTGTTGAGTTGCCGAACTGTGACAGGGAGGGTGTTTGATCAAACACATGATTCTTTGTCCACTCTGCCTGGTATCTATTCAGGGCTGGAAGTTTCCGTGTCATGAAAATACCAGAGCCTGAATGGCAAAGATGAAGTAGGACGATGGGGCTTTCCTTTTTATTTCCTGTTAAACACACAAAGCGCACTTATAAAACAGCTTTATTTATGTGTGCTGTGGTAATGGGATACGTTTCATGTGAGAAATTATTATGATTCTTAAAAATAAAGAGCAAATATGAGAATAAACACAAGCTGTTTTTATTACGTCTGCAATAAAAAGAAATATGTCTATCCTGCCTGTTGTTAATAAATACCAGCTGTCTTAGTAAATACTTTACTAAGTACTAACGCGAGTACGCAGTGAGCTAGGGTGCTTACTAGTGCATGAACTAGTGCACTACATATAGTACACGTACTTTTATCCGCTGTCGTCGTGCAAAATGTAACATGAAAACACTAACTGTTAAGAAAACATGATAACATCAATGACTGGTTTTACTACCTAGTAGTTATTTAAAAGCTTATACAGTGTTTAGATGACGCATATTATTGATTATACCTGGCTGCTGACGTAGCGTCGACGTCAAGCGCACTTGATCTGCGTAAACCCCGCCAATCGCATAACGTTGACGTAAATATCCGCTATTATGATACAAACTACAATTTTATTCACAACATACGCATTTGTTTGCGATTTATGGTTATGGTAATTGTGAGGTGTGATAACTGCGCCATACGCGTGATTTAATCTAGTCTTACCGACCGACGCATCGTGTGCAGTTGGGAGTAAACGGGACAAGGAGCTGTCAGGTGTCTTACTAACACTTAACTATATGTTAGTATGTTGTTAAGATAACCAGTGAATTACTAGTTAAAGCGCTTTCTCACCTTTCTCTGACAGAAACTACAACAGTCATGCGTCGCTCGACCAAACGCCTGTGCAGAAACTGCGCATGTCTGTCCTCACGTGTTCAGTATCTGTTTATTTCCACGTCGCTTTGGATAAAAACGTCTCAATGTAAAAAAGTGTCTCATTATTATTACATATAGTTTGGTAGCAAAACGCTATGTGCTTTTAATGCTGAATGCTGCAGAGTTGATGTGCAGGTTTTTAATGTTTTAACTTTTTCGTTTGCTAAGTGTGTCCTACCAGGATCTACATTTGCTGTCAACACACCAACTTGAACCCTTGGACCAAATGCAGGAAATATGTCATGTAGGTAGACAAGTGTCAGGTGCCGAAACCGCAAATGTGGGTATTTGGACAATCCCCTAATTTCCAAGATCACATGAATGTATAATTAGACAGACACATTTTTCCAGGATAAAAGTCAAGAAATAATTTGAAGTAACTTCAAGATGGAGGCACGTGGATTCAGTGGCTCTGTTGAAGTTCAATGAGGTTTCAGCTGCATGGAGCACTAATGAATATTAAAAGAGGTTAAAGTGTTTAGAATGAGTTAAGGGGAGCTAATCAGAGTGGGCACACAATCCTCTAAGTGCATATCTGTGTTGCCTGGGCAATCACACTAAGAGCAGCACATGCCCAACAAGTGGAGTGTAATAATCACACACACTTGATAGACGTGAACCACAATCCACCGAGATAACAAAACGAGAGACGAAATGATCCCCTCCTACAACATTTTAATGTTTCCTCATAAGCAGCTGGTTCATGATTGTGAAGTTGCTCCCATGCCGTAAAGGCCTTTTTCAAAGCATTGGCATTTACATTTATGCATTTGGCAGATGCCAAAGCGACTTGCAGTGAGGTATTCCCTGGGAATTTAACCAAAACCACTGTGCTGGAAACACAATGATCTACCAGTTGAGGGAACACTTGGACCCTGAGCCTCAAATCTTACTTCCTCAGGGTTTGTACATCTATACCTGAACTCTTTCACATTAACCGGTCTTTCCCGTTGTGGAATATACGTACGTATCTCTGCAAAGATTACTTAGACTTTATATTCTGCCCTTAACACCTTATCAATTTGAAGAAGCGAGGGTCTTATCTTTAGAGGCTTTGAACAGACAATGTAATTAGTCAGTCTCTGTTAGTCCCTGATACACACTAACTAACTCAACTCAGTCACACCTGGACTGCTTTAGTCTATTCTGCACATTAGACAAATTCCTCTTGAGGCGATACCAATTGGCCCTGGAAATGCTGAGGATGTTCACATTTTGTTTAGTTCAGAAAGCTGGGAGGGAATGTTACAGATGAAAATGTGTTTGGCAGATCTTTCTATATCTATATAATTCCTTCACTATTTAAAAATAGCGAGAACATTTATGAAGAGACCTTTTAGATTAATGTTGTTAAACTTCTACATTTACTGCTGTCTTAAACCATAGGTTTAGTTAGAATAATGCAAAAATTGAATTAAACATTATAGTTTGCCTTAACTAACGATATGCGAAGGCCATATGTCTTACTATTTTACTGTCAGTCTACTGCTTTAAAACGTGTGCCATGGTTTCAATAGTTGTCAGTTATTTACAATAAAACAAGTTATTGTGTGTGTGAGGCTCTCCAGACCGTGGCATTACAAATCTTGATGTGATGAAGTGCATTTAACCCTTTGTCTAAGAACAGTGTTTGTGTGTGTGTGTGTGTGTGTGTGTGTGTGAAATGCAACACACACCTTTGTTTTATGAATCTGGCATGAATCAGTCCTTCATTTCATGTGTGCCTGTTAGACAAGCAAAAACACAGAGTTCTTCTGTGCTCTACTGAACTCTTCCTTTAGACACATTTGCTTTTCTTGCAACAACTTAAAATGCTGGGTTTTTATTAGAAACGACAACATCTGTCAACATGTTAATTAAACTTTGAGTTGCTCAGTAAATGTCTCTTTTCATTTTTACATTGTGTTGCATAAAATAATTGTTTGTCATCTGTTATTAGTTGTTATTGTATTGCTATTTGATATCATAATCACAAGATTAATGTTACACACAGGAGAGAAGCAATGCTATTTAAAGTACAAGAATCAACACTGTGACCATTTAATTAATAAAATATGACAATTCAGTACGAAATGTCTTAATTGACAATGTAGGTGTGAACAAGGTTCCTCGTGGTTCAGCTGGTAGCAGGTGGTGCTAGTAATGCCAGAGTCATGAGTTTGATCTCCTGGGAAAAAATACAGTCTGAAATACAGTACAAATAAAAGTGGGCATTTTGTAAAGGCTAGCCCACAGCACGCTAGCTTTAAATGCGAAAGTTCCCTGCCCTCTCCAAAGCCACGCCCCCATTATAGTGTGCAAAGGTATGCAAATGCATAGATTAACAGGTAGGTAGGGAATAATTATGGTTCCTGCACCACCCATTGAAAATATATCCGGATGTGACTTTCAACGAGGATAACAAAAAAAATGTCTGGAAAAGATCACCTAAAGACCACTGAGGTTACTGGGACTGTCTGTCAGTTAAACAGCTGCCGAAAACAAGCTCTTCATGTGAAGTGGTCAGTCCAGCACCACCAATAAAAACTGTAACCAGCTCAGAGGAGAAAGAGCTTCATAGCTTCAGAGCCAGGACTGTGTGATAATGTTGTACTCTGTGTTCACTGTAATATTATGTTGCTATAACCAAGCTAAGAATGTTGTAAAAACGTTCCATAATGTTTCTATTAGTTACAAAACATTCAAAATGTTATTTTGATTGTTCTACGAACATTTAATGTTCCTTAAATATAATTTCTTTTTTAATTTGTAACATTTTTAAAATGTTTGACTAACAACTTAAGAATAATGTTCTACTAACATTGTAGCATGGATTATGCCTTCCAAGTTTTTACAGTTTTATCCAGGATGCAATGTAGTGTACAACCACATATAACAAGGTACAGTGGTTTCACTGTCTTCTACTGTGACTTCAACTGAAGTTGCTATGGAAATAGCTTTAATGTGACTCTAATGGGCTAATAGCCTTACATCTGTTGTTTTTTTTAATAGCAAATGAAAGTTAATTTTAACTGTCCATGCACACAAATGCATGGGAAAGGAAATATGATTTAAAAACCCCTTCTCAATCCAATTAGAGAGGCTGAAGATGATATCAGAAGACTGTGAGGCTGAGTCAGGATTCCTCCATATGCAGGCTGTCCACACCTTTCTGTTACTTTACCTAAAATTATACCTGTGTTGTAACATTAAAGTAATTTAGATGTTATCACAAAAGAACAATTTCAAAATAAACACACAATGACAATTGCACGCACATGCACACAGTGAGTGACTGAACTAAATGAATTCTTTATCTAGTACATTCATCTCTGAAAGTGTGAATAGAATCATGACAGTAGTCAAATGACAACAACTATTAGATGCAAAACTTGTTTTGACTTTCTTGCTCCTAGCTAACTATTTTTGTTTCTGCATATTTCTCAACAACACCGCAAGGAACAAAGTTAAATACAAATACATAAATCAAATACATAAACATTATTTCAGAAGCATTAGCACAGTATGCAGGTACCTTTCCTTCAAATGAATTCTGGTAAGACAAAGCAAAGTCCACAGTGGTCAGTGAGATGCAGTTTTAGGAGACCTCACAGATGAGATCTTTCAGTGTAGGTAGAATAATGACTGATCAGCCACTCATACAGAAATTGATGCGGTGCTGAGTCCTCAGATCTCTGACTGGATTACTGCAGCATCTGACGCTCTATTGAAAAGTGCGGCTATGCAACACTGTGGCATTAAAAATGTGTGTTTTATTTACTTCCTGTCAAATCAGGCTACTGTGAGTCACTCCTCACAAGAAATAAATCCTGTTTTCAAGAGCTTCACATCGTGACCCTTTAGCATGATGGCAATTTCACTTTTTATTACAGGCTTCTACGATTCACGTTTTCTGAAGTGTGGTGGAAATTCGCCACACCTTACATTTACACCGCATCAGATTACTGTACGCCTGAATTCCCTCGCAGAAACCACATCTCCCAGCAGGAGGGGAAGAAATCTCTTTGGCACAATGTGCACCAGGCCTTAGCTAACAGGGAACGTTCTCAGAATATTCTCTAAATGTTCTCTGTCAAATGCGTTCTTCAGTAATGTTAGCAGAATGTTTTCAATGCTTATATATATTATATATCAAATAGTTATTAATAAACATTATTCCTATGTTAAATGTTAAAAAAAGCTAATTTAATAACATTCATACAAAGTCTAACAAATCCAGACCTTTCTAGAACCTTTTTTTTAAAAAAAAAAACATTTCTTGAAATGTTTGTTAGTTAATAAAAATAATGGAGAAATGTTCTTACAACCTTTAATTGTGAGCTGGGCCACCCCCTTCACTGTACTGGTTCCAGATCAGTCATATAGAGTGGGAGTCTGTGGTTTACTGCCACACATCCATGGCAACACATCCATCACAGAGCCTAAAATCTGCTGAGTAATGCGGACACTCTGTTTTCACACAAGTCATGTGCTCTGTGTAAGTCATCACACCAGAGAGAGAAAACGAGGGGAGATGATGTTGCATAAGTCACATACAGAGTTTATGTTTTTTTCCTGAACATAAATGCAGAAATCAGGTTTACCTCTGTTTTACTTGAAACATCAGTGGTTTCCACCTAGAGGATAAAGTTATTGCTCAGCGGTTGCTCTTTCATAGCTCAGGAGATTAGACAGAGTTCTCACTTCCTGCCCTAGCTGTTTCTTCTGAAACTGCTTAGGAAATAAACAAATCAGAGAAATGTTAAAACAACTATAAAATAAAATAAAAAATATATATACATATATATTTAAAGAATATTACAGTGTTTATCATAAATAATTTATCTGTTTAATAATGATATCTCTTTTTAATGTGCCCTTGTAATCTTTAATCAAAATCTGAAAATGTACTTTGCATCTGGAACATCCGTCTCTGATCACCTCAGTCTGATAGACTGGGCGGAGCCAGAGCCGCTAACCACTCCCCTCCAATGGTAGTCTGCTGCAAGCTTTGAAACACCTACTTTAGAGCCAATCAATTTTCTGTGGAAATATAAGCCACGCCCAGTTCACATGGACTTTAATAACATGGAGCTGTGATTAATGTAGATAATTTATTGTTTATTCAGCTAAAGACATTCTCAAACAAAGGCATTCTACTCATGGATTAGTTTGAGGAGAAACATTTGAATTCATGTTGAACTCAGCTTGCGGATTCTTCTGAAACTCCAGTGTATATATATATATGTGAGATTTTATTTCTTGTTGAAAAAAATAAAGCTATAGCACTGCATTTTATGCTATAATGGTGAATACTATACAGCAGTAAGACCCACCCCCAAACCTCCTCATTATTTTCAGTATTGGTACATATGCTGGTCATATATCTAGCTCTAAGATCTGGGTCAGTTTGTGAAAAACAATTTCCTCTTTATTTTAGACACATGAAAAATACTGTCATTATAGTTTATTGATCAGCCCTGCAGTCACCAACTCTGGTGATGGAGTCCAGTGTGTTACTGCACCTAACAAACAAACATCTTCTGCTAAAGAAAGTGAGATTAAAAGAACGGTTCTAAAGGGCTAACTGCCATTTTGCGGTTCTCTTAGGAATGTATCCATGGTGACGCTTCTGTGGAGAAACAAAGAAATTTGCTAATTTGCCAGCAAAACTGCCAGACACCTGAGACAACAGGTGTAAAATGACAGAATTAAGCCCATATTTATTTATTTGCTCTCACCTGAGAGAAGACCTGCCATTTGTTGACAACAATTATTTCACACAAATAATACTGAAAACAGTAACATGAATAAACACAGTGGCCCACTGTTAAACAGGCAACTTTGCCTCCCTCAGGGACAAAAATACAGTTAACAGGAAACGTTCTCTGATCAATGGATAATGTTCTCTAATACGTTTTCTCAGTTACCAAAAAACATTATTGCATTAACGTTAGTATAACGTTGTAATTTATCATATATCAGAAACATTATTCTTAGAGGTTTCAAAAACGTTACAGAATACAGAACAGTAATGCAGCATCTGAACTGGACTGCATTCCTAGAACCTTCAAAATAATGTTCTTGTTATCCAATGGAAACGTTGGAACCTTTTTCACAAGCTCAAACTGGGAATGTGCTCCTAACAAAATGCTTTATAACCATTAAAATAATGGTTCTGTGGCTGCCGATGTGAAGTCAGTACTAGTGTCATCATTATCAGTGTTTTCACAGCCCAGTGTTCAGGTCAGCTGTGCTTTCACTGTAACGTTCAGAGCTCAGTGGCATCGGCACACATGAGCGACAGTGGCTGACTGCAGCTGATCGTGCCAGTAAAACTCATTCAAGCCACTTGCAAATTCAGACACTGACGTCAAGCAGGTAATTTACCACAATTTACCTACATGTGGTGACTTCAGAGATTCAGAGCATCTGTAATGATATATCGACTTAAAATCGTGAATTTTCTTAAATCATTTGTGATAAAACTGCAGTTCGGTAAAATCACTCCAGGGAAAAATGTTACGATATATTTTCATTTGTTGACATTTATTAATGCATTAACGAACATAAACGTAGAATTAATTTTCAACATTTATTTATCTTTGGTGATAAAATTATTAATTGATTGTTAGTTATTCAACTAATATTAACGGATGATAAAAATGTATTAAATGTATTGACAAATTGTTGACCTGAATATATCAGATGATTATACGCAGTATTTATCAATTCAACTAAGATAAAATGTTTACAATGTTCATTGTTAAATGTTACCTCAGCCGCTTCCGCGCTCACACACACACGCACGCACACACACACACACACACACACACACACACACACACACACGCACACACACACACGCACACACACGCACACACAATTGTTTGACTATATTAGCGAGTTCATTCCATAGACTTCCATTGATTTTATATCAGGCTAATGTTTTCTAACCCTAATCTCAAAATTTCTAACCCTCACACAAATATGTGCAGGACATTAGGATTAAACGTGATTTGGCCAAACTATGTGCGACTTTAAAGGTCCTCACAATTGAATTATGATGACATTTGGCCCTCATAAGTATAGCTAAACCTGTACACAAAGTCAGGCTCAAGTCTTTTCTGCACAATAAAACCTTTCGCCTGAAACCTTCAGTCACATTACTTACCTAGTAAATAATACAAACGATGTGACGTAAAGTACATGCCTGCAATAACATGCCATGATGACACGCAAGTTGCCTTTCTGCGTGATAATTCCTGTACTGATCTGTTCATGAAATAGGAAGCTAACGGTGCGGAGTTGTTTAGCAGTCTTTCTAATGTTTAACGCTTGTAATGACACTATGAGCGCAATCGTAACATTACAATTACGTAGACACATATAGTTGACATCTCAGCCGACCACACAGAGGTTGCATATTCAGAGCGGGTGGACGCATCCCACCAATAGCAAGCTTCAAAAAGGACGGTAGGCGTGCCCCTCACGTCAATAGGGTTTGGTTGCGCTCGGTGCGGGGTTGGGGGGTACTGAGAACTTGATACAGTGTTGCAGTAAATCAGACAGCGCTACAGTAACAGCGTTGAAATTTGTCACCCTGTTGCAAGTATTTTTGGCCAGTGATACAGGCGACCGATATCACCAGCGTCTCCCGTTTGGGGAAGAGTTGTGTTTGTTAAGCGAGGAACTACGTCGGCTCGTTTTCAAGAACAGTTTCAGAGAGAATCGACACCTATCTGACTGGAAATGTCTGAAAACAAACCGAATGATGAACCGAAGTTATCCACGACGGACAGAGTGGTGAAGTGTAAGTAGAAATCCTATGCAAATAAAAAGTGCTCGTGCTCACCGACTGTTATAAAGTGCGAAAACCTTGAGATGCGAGTGTAAACGTGTCCCTGCATTGAACGGTCGTCCGTCTGACGGTTCGGTAATGGTCTAATAATATGAGATCTGCCCATGGAAAAAAAGGGTGGTAGCCGGCTGTATTGGTAAAAGTAGGAAGTAAAGGTAGTTGTTATTACAGAGTTGGTTGCATGGCTAATTTGTCCAAAATAAGGCAGTAAACCCGTAATTTTTCCTCTTTTTCTAAATCGCTATAGTTGTGCCTCGTCTCGTTTTTAACTCTGTCGTATTCAACGTGTTATAGCACGCAGCCCCTTTTGAACACAAAAAAAGACTGTTTAGATATTGCACAATACTGACTGCGTGAAAGAGCCAACATACCACTAGGTGTAGGGATTTTGCATGCCTGTTTTTACTGCTAGCTGATCAGTTTGGACACGAGGCAGCATATGACAGGTTGGGCCCCCTGACTGTTTGGAAACAATCCCTCTCAGTGGGCACCTTTGCCTTGAGATGAACACACTCTCTCGCAGGCATGTACCATTTGTTCCCCCTCATCAAGGCGATTGCATTCACGATCTTGCCTGTGTTGCTGTAGTTTTAACAGAAGCAATTATTTTCCCTTGCTGCGAATGTTACTCCACACGCTGCTAGCGTTGTTTACGCATTTCGTTCGGTTTGTGGCTGATTTGTACCAGCCATTAATGTTTTGCGTTCAGAACAATCAACGCTGCACTCGCAACTTGCAGCGGTTTTTGCAGCCGACAGGAGATTGCACCACCCCTGACCTGCATGCATCGAATGCACCCGATTCAGCTGTCATAGAAACTCCACAAGTCGTCCTATTCAAATGTTCTGACATCTCCCTCCCATACATAACTATGCAACAGCATCCTACCTCAACAAATGCTCGCTGAGGTAATTTAGTATGGAGGCTGTGGTTTTCTAAGTGTGTGGATCTGATATGAATTGATTGCTCTCATAAAGGAGCCCGGGCTGCTCGTATAACTCGCTCACCTTTTTCCTCCCATCAGCTTTTAGCATGGTCCCATGAACATCAATTTCCTCTCGCTGGTCAGGGGATGGATAGGCGAGGGCCGGGAGTGCCTTAGGAAGGAGTTGCACTTAAATGTTTAATGAGATTGTTGCACAATGTATCAGCTTGATAAGGGAAATCTGAGTAATGAGAGCTTCACTGGCTCTAAATGCTCAGCTATGGTGTGGAAGAGGCTTAGGGCAGTAGACTTTAGATTAGATCAGGGTTTGTGTTATAACCTGCCACTGTTAAAGGGATAGTTCACCCAAAAATGTCTGTTAAGCAAACAACATTGGCGCTATTGACTTATGTTGTATGTGCACAGATCCACAAAAACATTTATCAAAATATCTTCTTTTGTGCTCCACAGAAGAAAAAAGATGTAGGTTTGAAATTTTAGGAGCGAGAGAAAAAGAATTTCATTTTTGGGTGAATTTTCACTTTAAATAAATAAATACCCATAACAATATATGACAGCAAAATATCAGACCTTTAAATAAGGGCTGTCTTGGGCTGTTGAATTTATGATTTATTCTTGTATTATATTATAGTTTAAATGTAAATACAGGTAATACAGTGCATTGCATAACATAGCTATTTCTCATTTTGACATATTGTGGAACTTCTACGTTTTACTTTCATTTTTGGCTAAATTAAATGTGTTGTTTGGAAAAATACAAATCTTATTTTAAGTGCAGCATCATTTTTCAAATGTGATATATTGTTTATTCAGCTGCGACCGAGTCTTTGCTCTTGTTGTTCTGCTTTGTTCTGTCTATTGATCATTGAGACTCTATAGCTCTATCTTAACTTATCCACAGGGACCCGGCGGTAAAATATTATATTATCCAAGATTATGGTACATGATATGTGTTTTTTTGTTCTTGGTTTGTAGTTATTCAAAACTGTTATGTGTTGTGATTATTTACTTGCTTGTTTTGATGAAATCTGTGTTGGCATTTTATGCATTTATATATCATTCTGAGTTTGGATTGTTGTTGTACAAGTAATGCAGTTTAGGATCCTCTGAATAAAAAATTCCCAAAAAATTTAATGTGGAAAATGTAGCTAAACTATATTTTTGAGAATGTGATACCAACGGTATCAAACGGAAAGCTTGAGAATGTTGATACCATATCAAAATGGAAAATACTGCAGTATTTCCATACTTTTTATTTATTAAAATTCAATTTAGTTAACACCTATCCCTAATACACTGGATTAAAACATCCTGAAGATTTAATGCAAAATGCATGAATTCATTCGTTTTTGCTTCTTTCTTCTTTTCATTTCAGTTCTGTTCCATTTTTTCCTGTGTGAATGTAAGATCAGCCCGTTCGCTGCGGGGACAGTTTTTATCAGTTAGAGAAGCTCAATTTGAGTGAACAGTTTAGCACTGATGTGGCATGATTTCTTTTGTAGCTTCTGTCTGAGCGAAGCTCAATCATACAGATCTATTATCTGCCGGTCGCTCTGAGCTGTGAAGAGATGAAGCTTTTAGTGGAGTGTCCTTCCTTTTAAATGATCCTCGCCAGACGACTGCGTACTGTCACTTTTTTCCAGTCTCCCTTTCGAAGGAAAACCCACTTCAAATGCTAATGGAGCCTTTATGTGTTCAGAAAAAAAGAGAGAGAGACAGATAAAGGAAATGGAATTCAGAGAAAGAGATGCAGTGACACAGACACTGGTAAAGAGGTTATTTTCAGGTGTGGTCTTCAGGTATGGTCTTGCTATGGGCTGAATCACATTAACTAAGACTGTTGTTCCTCTGGGCCTTATGCACTTGCTTTGTTGGGTAACTTGCCTCAATGCACCGTATTTAAATATATTGCTTAAAGACTTAGTGAGCTTAAAGACAGTGAAATTGCTTGAGCACTGTTTTTTCTTCCCTGTGTTGCTGTTTTTGTGTTTAAACAGGAAGTTTTTGAAAATAGTGAATAAGCATCACTTACGTCACAGCCATGAATCATGGTTTTGTATGTTGTAGGTGGCATTAGGGTATGGGACCTTCAAGTTCAAGAGAGCATCTGATTGGATGAAAATTTGCATAGTACAGGATAAGTCATCAATATTTTGGTCCAGTGTTTTGGTGTACACCAACAGCATATAGATGCTGCCATAGATATTTGTGGCTTTAAGTCCATGTGTGTTGTGCTAGTTTTGCTTACAGGGTTTTTAAACATTTTGTATTGTGTGATGAACATCAATTCTGCTGATGGCAATATATTGCCATGGGAATGTTGTCTAGCTGACACAGATGATGTTTTGTTGAAAATGTAAGATTGACTAGTGTAGTTAGAAGCATCTGTTCAAACCGGTTGAAAACCATAAACAAATCAGTAATGTTTTGTACTCGATTTTACAGCAAAAGTGTTAATGAAGTATTTTGCTGTCATGAAAATACAATATTGCTGCAATTTTCCAGCTGTTATTGCAGATTAAAAACTAATTGTATATTGCACAAAATGTATGTTTTTAAAGCGGTTATGTTTTTTGACACTTAAAACAAAATATATTGCTAAACAATTTTAGTTTTTTTGGTGCAGCCACTGGAAAATGTTGGCAAGTAAATATCAAAAGTCATGCAGAAAAGATCTGTGTTGTTGAGCCCTGTGGATTCCTCTGCAGACAGTGAATTTAATTTCACATTCAGCTTCAGTGCAAACAGATCATCACAGATTGTGTTGCAGATAGATCAGGCCACGGTAACAAAAGTCTCTTTCAGATCTGCTATTTCTTCCTGTGCGTTCATTACCGTTTTCACACATTCCCTAACTTCTGTGTACCGTGCAGGTATGAAAGGACAAGATGAGATAGTTTTCTTGTTTACTTTTTGCTTTGCTTGGGTCGAGACGCAATGACTTTTTCTTTCAGTCTTTTCCGCTGTGATAAGGTGAAAGGCAGCCCTGTGTGAAACAGGCAACGGCTCGCTGTGAAGTCCATCTAAACTCAGCTTGAGACCATTGTCTGTTGGTTTTATGCTGCAGTTAAAGACGGATAGCATGTGACATTTGACTTTTGAGGGGAGGCGCTGCGTGGTGTGAGGGGGACTCTGTAGCTGATCCCTGCTGGATAGCTGAGTCATTTTTAGCAACAGAACTTTAAGTAACATCACATACCTCAATGCTGAGGGTTATGGAAGCACCTGTAGGGAAAGACCCCCTGTTTTGACGGTGCACAAACACGTGGGTTTATTTTGTTCATTTAAACTTTTTATTTAAGCCACTTTCTTTTCCGTGGACTGGTAAAAGCTTGACTTTTAATTGTTAGCCATTTTTGTATGCAAATTGCATGAGGCGTTTAGCAAACTAGTTTACACATTGCGTAAACTTTACACATGCCTCAAATGTAAAGTTTAAGCCCTTTGCAATATTATGTTATCACCATATCATGTGTTGTTTTTTATGGACACACAGTAATATATTTTCTAACAACTTGCACTGGAGGAGCCTGTTCACAAGTTGGTCATGTACTGTGGATGTCAACAGAATGTTTCATAGGAGATCATCGGTTGCTTTGCAGTCGGTGACAGGACAGTTTCTGAGCGCATAGTGACACAGCATGTTCGGGTGTGGAGCGTTGCAGAAGCAGAGGTGTTGGAAGTTTGTAACACTCTGGTGCGGTTGCCAAGACACAAGGCTAAAGCGACAGATGTGGGGAGGTGTTTCTGTCAGAGATCCACAGGAAGAGGAGAAAAAGAAAATTGAGGCAGCGCTGCCTTTTCAGCTTTAAGACTTTTAACCTGATGGCAGTTTTGCAGTCCAACCTCAGCGGTGCCTCGTTAAAACTGACACGCACCCTCTCCCCAGCTAACTATTTTAGATTGTAAGAACGTTTCCATTATGGAACAAAAATGTTATTTTAAATATTCTAGGAACTTTCTAAAGGTCCAGTTTTTTAGCTGTTGTATTAGCTATATTTCTTGGTTATAAGAACGTTATTCAAACTTTTTTAACTGTGATTTTTTTAAACACTCTATTGACATAAAAATTATGTTTTTGGTGTATAACTCTATGAAGTTCAACTAATGTTACTGCACAAATGTTTCTGATAACTTTAAGAGAACTTCAAAAGAATGATAGCGTACATTCTGACAACATTCCCTACTAGCTGGGAATGACAATATCCCCTCACCTCTATCACAACACAACCTGTGCAAAACAGGGCACCCAACATGTCACAGCCTCAGTGTACTCCCACTCAAAGCAGTGTGCACTTCTACCCCTGAGCAGTCTAGTAGAGCTGTACACAGAGATGTACCTTTCATCCTGTTTTGGGACAGAATGTGTGAGGAGCTTTTTTTCAGCCACTACACAGTCAGCCCAGGGGTCTTCCAGCAGGAGGAGGTTAGTCCATCTGCTCAGGCTGGCGGGGTGGAGATGTGTGACAGGAATGGCAGAAAAGCCAATTCAAAGAGCTCATGCAGTCACTGCAGTGTCAGAAAATGTGTAATGTCCCTTTAAAGTGTGATGGCTTCTTAACTAGCTTTTGAGACGCTCTCGGGTTTGTATCAAGTAGGGACGGGCCCCGCTGATTGTAAAAACAGTCTATAATAAGTTTATTATTTTAATCTCTCTAATTAAAGCATAGTCACACATATGAGGATGTTACCTTTGGCTGTTGTTATTTAGTTTAATTGTAATTTTTTATATAATTTATATATAATTTTATTAATAATACATTATTGTATTTAAATCATATTACATTATTCAGGTTTAGTAAATCTTGCATTTTCTGTACTATGGTTGACTTGTCTTGCAGTTGAACTTACAAGATTGTACATGTTTTGCCATTTTCATCAATTTAACAGAATATGACAAAGCAGGTATGGACACAGCAGGACATAAGCGGTACCACAGCTTACACGCTGTTATGCTAACGAGATAAATAAATGTGATTCTCATTTGAAATACTTTGTAGTTAGACACAACAACCTTATAAGCTAAAGGGCGTCTTTCCGTTGTTCGGTAGCTTTTTTTTCTTATGCTGCTTCTAAACTGGTCTAATTCTCTGAAATTTACCTGTTGTTTTTTAGGACTAAAGTTTGTATAGTCAACCTATGAGCTTTAGCCTGGCATGGCTTTAACAGTTTGAGAGGTGTGGATTGTGTGCTAGTTTATGCATTTTAGCCTGAGGCCTCTCATGGTGGCTTTTGTCACCCTGCAAATGACATCAGCCGTGTGCTGCAGTATTGAAACCTCACACACTAATACTGCCCCAGCATTCCATTGGCCATTATCGGTGCAAACTGGAGCTGTTTTAGCACAGGTTGTGCAGAGGAGAAAAACAGGCCTTCCCAGATTATGGTCCAAATAAACTGTGAGTGTCTCAGCTGTAGTGCATGAAATGGAGTCTGTCTCTCACTGCTAACTAGTGCTATTCAGTGATTATAGCTCAGGCAAAGTGAGCTGTATGCAAATAAGTCCCAGGATGATGAATTTGATATTGTAGTATGACATAAGACTAGCCTTTTATATGTCTGCTCTGACTCTGCACACGCTTCATGCAAATGATTTCAAAGGAAAGTACGTTTGGTTTGGCTCAGTGAAATGCGACTTATGTTTGTATATGTCTGTGTGTGTGTGTGTGTGTGTGTGTGTCTTCATTTTATAATCACTGAAGTGTTTAGGGGTTCTGGTATGTTCTCAGATGCTTTAGTAACCTTTTTAACTAGTACCAGCTAGCTAGTAATCTAGCTAAAGGCTGCATTATTGGTTATTATTTGTTTCATGATTTTTCCTTGTCTTGCAACTCAACAGTATGAAAGCATTACAGGTTGCTAAGTTAGATTAGTTACCATGAATCAGCACAACTCGCGTTATGACTCAATTTGCCATCAAGTTTTCATGGAAGTCTCTTTCTGTCTCTGTTTACCATTTTGTATAAATGTTATTTTATTAGTATTGCTGTTTATTGCTCCCTTACTGAAATATAACAATTAAATATAAACCTTACTTCCATTTAAATTGAATTAGCGTAGAGTGTCACAAAATATTGCTGTTTATTGCTCTGTTACTATATTGTTTGACTTCATTCCTGCATTGTAGGTCCTGAGGGTGTTTAGCGGATGCAGGTTCTGTCATGTTAGGACAAGTTTACAAGCCTGCAGGTACATTCCATTCAGGTGTACACACAGCACAACCTGTGCAATGCAGCGCTACTGTTTAAAACATTCATACTTTAGTTTTACCTATGTTATCGCATGCTGTTTCTCCCATGATATTTAGCAGTATATTAAATGTAGGAAATCCTGTTGTGGTCTATTATAATTACCTCATAAACATTTTTAGCAGTGATTCTATACTTTAATTATATTTTAACACAGCTCTTCAGGAATAGGAATAGGAATATGTGGCGGCCATTGCTGGGTTTGTGAAGAAATCTGAGAACATTATATGGAGGCTGAAACCAGTCTTGGCTTTTTAAAAAACTGGGAAATTCAAGAACTCAGGATCGTGTGGAAAGCTGTGTGTACGTCATGTGTAAATGTCAGCAGATCTCTGTAAGCTTATTATTTTCATATCATCAGTTATATTGATGGATTTTCCGCTCATGTGTCGTGTGTGTGTGTGTGTGTGTGTGTGTGTGTGTCGTGTGTTGGCTGTGCTCCAGCGGAGTGTTGTCATAGCAACCATTGTGGGGGGTGGGGCTCATTCACACCTACAGCAGAAGAATTGCAACCTGAGGATTCATGTCGGGAAGATATTAGTTTGGTGTGAACATATTTTTTTGCTAGTGCACAGTTAACTAGCTGCCTTCTGAAACCGGTTGATTAGTTGTTAGGCTGCTGCTGGTGATCCGTTATTAAAACCAGTCTTCTAAAGCAGTTATTGTAGTTGTAAAAGGCTGTAGTGCAATATTTTAACAAACCATTTGTTTCAAAATCAATATCAGCGCGTTGGCTTTGGTGCGCACAAGCGCAGAGGTAAACAGCTGTTTGCTTACCGCATCCTAGAGCGGTTTAATTAGTTGTCATGCTGGTACTGTTTTTGATTAGCATTACATCCATATAAAAACGGCTTCAGTTGTAAAAGACTGTGGCACAGTAGTTTGACAAATTGTTTCATTTGCCATGTTTACACCTTCAGACAATTATAGAACAATTTGGACTCCGGCCACTTTAGGCCCGGCAGCCGCAAAGACCCTGTATCAGGGTGTCTAGTCCTGTTGCTGGTGGGCCCCTGTCCTGCAGAGTTTAGCTCAGACCTGAATTAAACACACCTGCCTGTAATTTTCAAGTCATCCTAAAGCCCCAATTAGCTTGTTCAGATGTGCTTGATTAGGGTTGGAGCAAAACTCTAGTCCCGGATTGGAAGTTATTGGAATTTATTAGTCAAAATGTGTGGAGAAACAAAACAATTTCTTCTTGATTTCTTCATCGATATAGGAGCCCCACTGGATTGGTTGCTGATTTGTCGATGCATTTTACATTTGTTTGCTTTTTGTTTTTTTTGTCCTGGTATCTGTTTTTTGTGATTGAACAGCGTAACTGCAAATTCTGCTGATTTAATTCCCTTGGTCCCCAAGGAAACGTTTTGTAGCTGCTAACACAGATAAGGTTTTATCGAAATTGCAGGAATGACATGATGGTCTTGAAGAAGCTGCTACAATGGGTTGAAAATTGCAAACCAGTTTTTGTTGTGCATCACATGCCATCACATTTTATGTTTGTGACTATAGTTGTTATTAGATCTGTTGGATTTTGATAATTTTAAGATCAAATCACAAAGCATTTTTTTGTTTTTAACTAAACAGTTAATAAAGAACACCAATATTATTTTCTGAAATTGGAAATACTGGCTAAAAGAGATTTTTCATCATTTACTTGCTCCAAACTTGCATGACATGTTCTTCAGTGGAACAAAAAGAACATTTTGTGTAAACTGTCCCTTTAAGGCATTGAATTTAAGCTTGAGGCATTGAATTATGTGGTCTTCCCTCATAGCTCCTGGCGTTCCTCTGGAATGCTTTGTCATACTCCAGGCATGCATCAGCACTTCCCACTGTTATTGTCGGATCGATAGAGAGGAACGCTGCTCCATTTGTATCGCACTGCGGAGGCCGTGTTCAACCAGAGAGAGCGTTCTGATCTTAATGAAGCCGCCCTGATCTGTTCTGTGTAACACCGGCGATAACCTTAAGAGTTTACAGTTGAGCTAGTTGGGCTGCATATTTCCTGTCAGAAAGCTGCTCTCCTCAAGTCACAACACGACAGAACAGAAAGGCTCTTTGTTGATGGTTTTGCTGTCAGTCAGCTGAATCTATCAGGCTTCTGGGTTTGTTTGGTTTGTTTGCATTGATCAGTGAAAACACAGGGTTTGCGTTGCATACATGACAGCCTGAAACGGCTGTTTAAAATGTTTGGAAAAGCTACAAATATCTCCTAAAATAAAATTCAGCTATTTCCCACATGTTGCTTTAGAACTATTGTTGTTATTTTTTCAGTAGAATTTCTTTCTCTTAATGGTTGTCTTTTATGCTTGTACATTAATTGTTTATGTCAGCGAGGCTCCAGAAGGCACCATAAAGTGCCAGCGAACGATTTGTACGCTGTATTTCAGCCGTAGCTTTCTGTGGAAAACAGGCTGAGATTGAAGTCATAATTCATGAACATTCTTTGTCTCTGTTGAAGATCTCAATCAAATAAGATGCTTACTGTGCATGTTTGATGTTATGGGGTCATAAGACATATGAGAAACAATGAAATGCCATTTTTTCAAGACGTTTGTAGTCTATTTCAGTGCTTTTATTGTCAGTCAATAACTTTTATTATCAGTAAATAGTGAAATATATTTTTTGCATGACTTCAGAGCTGTGAAATGTTGCACACAAGATGGTTACTATGAATGGGCGTTTTATGCAAAGTAGCTGCAGAAATGTTCTTTAATGTTTCCCCCATGTTTCACAGAACGGTGTACAGCTTGGAAAGACATGAGGGTGAGTAATGACAGAGGTTTAGTTTTTGAGTGAACTGATCCTTTAATAAAGCCAGTTAGATTGACCACTGACCTTTGAGGAGCAATTTTTGTAATGCTTTTAAATTTGTTGGTTCAGAACATAGGAAAAAAACGCCTGTTTTGCTCATGAAACAGAGAGAGAGCTGAATGAAGCCAGTGTCCTCCAAAATTCCACTGCCACAGATCGATCCACTACAACTGGTTGACATGTGACAGACTCCAAAACAGTCCCATAATGCCTCAAACAGACTTTAAATCCTGACGTAAAGTTTTGAAGCCTGCCAACTACTTCCTTTGAGATTTTAAGTGTGCGTGCAAATCAGCAAAAAGTTGTTTGGAACTGGCGCCAGACCACTACTGGTGTGGCATAGAAAACAAAGGAGGGCAGCTTTGTCCAAATTAGCAAGAGTCAGCAAGTTATTATGGTAAAAGGTCAGACAGATAGCAAGTTTAAAAACATGCAGGAAAGATGCAACTGTATGCACATGACTGTTTGACTGCACAATGCCATTACAAGCCAAATTCTGTGAATAAGCTGTTTTTTGTCCAGTAACTTTTTTTGTTGTTCACAAACACCATCTTTGTGCTCCGGAAAGTGCGGTAAATGTCATTGTGCTGTTCTTGGCTGAGTTCAGTGCGTGTTCCCCGAAGTTGTTGCAACACGTCCATTCCGCAACATTCAGAATGTTTCCAGATAAATCCCCAGAATTTTATTAACACATACCTGTGAAGTCAGGAGCATTCTGAGGCCTGAGTCCGGAAGTGCAGGGAATTCACAGCTGGTGATTCCCACAAATGCAAAAAAAAGATGTTTCAAGCCCAGTGTGCTTTCTATTTTTCCTGTCTTTTTCATGAATGCATTGGGCTGTGTGGGATCGGCTGATGGATGGAACAGGGTTGGCGAGTGCGGACACGCTTGCTTGTGTTGCTTCCTGTTGTATGTACATGGATTCACATGACTTTACTGTGACAGATGGCTGTTCGAATCTGCATCCGGCAAAGTGTAAAAAAACATCTTTGCTGGTAAATTAAAGGGACAGTTATTTAAGGGAAAACCCTAACATGAGTGCGTGTGCGTTGAGGGGGACGGTTCATGGCTCTGACAGCATTTCTGTGGAATGCAGAAGAGATGAGACTGCTTCACACTGAGTGTGTCATCAGGGCTGAATGCAGAGGAGTCTGATGACACAGTTTTCAGTGTGAATCTGATCCTACTGAGACATGTGCTCCGGGGACCTATTCTGTCTGCAAACCAGAGATCAAATCATTACTGAGGATTATGTGACAAACCATTTATGGTACTGTAATTGAACAACTATGTAAACAGATTACCTGTGCAAATATTTCTGTATAGATTTAGTGGTGTGTATTTATGAAAAATGCATAGCTTTTAATTAATGTTTTTATTTTTGTTATATTTTATGTAGTATGATACCAGTGTCTTGTTTTGTCTGGTCCTGTTTTATTTAATAGACCCAGTTTCCCGATGGTTCCACTTCATAAACCTGAGCCAAGAAAAATACAGAAAAAGTGAATAATAGTGAAACCTAGCATGCAAAGAAGACTCGAAGATTTTTGGCGAGTTGCATGACTCATGGTCTACGAATGGTCCTATTCTGTGGCCTTTTCTTGCAGGGTTTGGGGATGAGGGTTGAACAAAAGTTTGTAAAGAGTTTGGCAAGAAGTGAATCAAAGTAAAATACAGATTCCCAAAGGCCTTTAGAAGACTTGGTGAACCTTGCTGGAGGGACTCTTGAGCTGGCAGACTGAATAAAAACTTGCTTATATCCCCTCAAATCTGCCGTTCTTTCCCTGTAGATCCACTCATATCCACAAGCTCAGACAGAAATACACCTAATGCCTGAACCCTTAGCAATCAGCCGACGTGCAGCAAATGAATAGATTTTTGCAGTTTTAGTCAATTTCCTAATATTTCGGATTTTAAGAATCACTTGTTAGAAAGAGTTACTTTGAAATCCTGCCTAGCTTTCAACAATATAAAGTAACTGTAGCTTTGTTGGTAGAGCATTGCGTTAGCAGCGCAAAAGTTGTAGATTTGATTACCAGGGGGTACATGTCCTGACCAAATGTATAACCTGAATGCACAAATAATTTATTGATTATGTATTATTATCGTTATTATATGTATTATTATTATTATTATGTGACATATATAAATAATTGCATTTTGAATGTTCAGTTAATGCTCAGCTAAAATGCTCAGCTTTTTGCTTGAAAATGTTAATGTTGAAAATATAATATAAATGTTGATTATATTTCAGCTATATTTAACAGCATGTAGATGCTTCTGTGCTGTTTTGCTGCAGTGATGGACTGACGTAGTAAGCGCATGTATGCAGTCATGAAATCAGACGCTCAACTTGCTGAAACGCAATCAAGTGGTCAAAGGAGATGGAGAGATTGGTGACCCCCTGTAATCGGATCGCCAGAGACAAAGATGGTAATACAAGGTGTAAACAGACTTAGAGACTGTTCTTATTTACATCATTGGATTAAACTGTAGGATATTAAACAAATGCATGCATAAAATAATTAGCATATGTAAGATGCATAAGATGATAAGTTCAGTATGTACTTTTGGTAGGATCCTTGCAATCGCCGTATATTAATATATGAATGTATCTGTACATGCAATAATGACTTATTGGAAAGTTTATTGGTTTGACACAAACAGAACCACATGCTCTAAGACCTCTGTGACCTTTGACCCGCAGATCGACACGTCACTCTGCTGCTGTAGCGCTTTGTAAATACAGCTGCAGATGCATTTATTTTTATGGCGCTGATTGCGCCTCGATTGGCCTTTGTTTACATTCATTGCACCTCTACGTGTGTGAACAGGTGCACAGGCCTGTGCTGCTTCATTAAACCGCATGAGGGATTGAGTTCTTGAAGAGCGGTTGCAGTTACACTACATGCATGCTTTCAGCCAGAATAACATGCAACGAAATGCAGAGCTGTGCTTGAGGCTACATCTACGTTGCAGGTATTTAGTTTGATTATAGGCATTTTTTGGTGGTTGCTGGTTTATTTCTTAAATGTCACTGTGACAAATGTTATTGGCTCTTCATCAACCAATGACACGTTGATACATTGGTTATGTTATACAGAGTTGTTGGGTACACGTCTAGGGCTTACAAAACTGCTTTTGTAAAAAGCAAAGGGTTTGTACAGATTTTTCAGGTCCATGCCTAGATTATTTTAAGCTTTAGCTTGAATCTAGTATGTTGCTTATGGAGTTTGTTGATGCTTAAGATTTCAGGGCTGTTATCCACAGCTAATTAAACTCCTACAAGATTTGGCACGGAGTGAATAGAGCTGCGGTACAGTGCTCTGCAGCAGAAATCTGTTCTGATATTAAAAACAGTTCTGCTAACCTCAGATTTTAACTATGACCTTAAAGCTCCAATCCGTAACTTTTTGGGGGGTTACAAATGACCGAAAATCTGTTTTTAAGTACATGACAGATCAGTGTTCAGTCGTCTCACTGGAACCTGATTCCCAGTGGTAATTTTATAATAAATGATCATTTGTGCTCTCGAGTCCAGTTTACCAGGAAATTTCAGTTTGTTAAATTATGTAATGCTACCTGCAAATTAATTTTGATTGTTTGTTTGTACCTGAGGTTAATCTAAGTATTGTTCTCCTAAACACTCTTATCTTGTCAGATATACATATGTGTATATATATAATACCCATAATTGTATATAATCATAATGTGATTTGTGGACTCTGTCGCTATGGTAAGAACACTCTAAATATGACACATCAGATATCATCAGTTGTTCTTGTTATTTTAAAGCTGTATTGTGCAAAATGGAATGTGTGATGCTTCTATTATCTATCTGAAATGGACATACTGTGACGTAATAATCTTGTACTGGTCACACGACTGGGGAAAAACTGTAGCGTGACCCCTCCTTCACTAGGCAGATCAAAAACTGGCGTGTCGAGGCGAGTGGAGTCAAGTCTGCATGCCTAAAAAAAGTATGGAGACCATGTCAAATGTGTCTTCTGATTTGTCACACATGCTTTTTGGTTACTGCCAATTAACAGCTTTGGTCTTTGACCCGTCACCTCCACAGCTTATTTCTCTAATGTAACATTTTTGCTCCTGGCCCGTCGTTGCAGAGCAATTGGATCGGGATGCCAATATCTTTTGAGATGACATAGTTCTCCCAAGATGCAATTCATGGGCCAAGCAGTCCGATGCTGTTGATTGAATACCCGCAGTCGGGAGTTATGCGTTTCATGCTGGTCCAATCGGCTTTCTCTTTTCATCTTTCTCTGGTCTCGGAGGATCATTAAAAGAAGGGGTGGGATATGTGATGGCATTTTGTGAATTCTGACAGTGGCTCTGGTCTCAGTAGCAGAGGGAGAATAAGATGCTGGCTGTGTGTTTTGAGGGGAGGCGAGATTGATGCCTTTGTGTCTGCCGGCATCGATTAAAAACCACAGGGAACTGAACTCAAAAGAACACCTCAGCCTGGGCTTTAGCTCTCTGCCTCCTGAATTTATACCACTGTACTTTCAGTTCTGAGGCTACAGTGGGATTAATCTTGTGTGTGTTTTAAATGGACGCCCCTCAATCAGATTAGTGTCACTCTAGAAGCTGCTGTAACTTTTACCTCTCTACCGCCATCTCTGTTTAAAACATAACAATGCAGTTTTATTTTCATATTGTTCTTTACATAYGCTAGCTATACTTTTGCAGAAAATTGGGCCTGGAAAATTAAGTGCAGTGATCCCGGTGGTATTAAAACTGTAATTTAAATGTGTTATAGCATTGCAGAGATTGTTTTAATTTGTAATTAGCACTTTTGTGCTTTCTTTGATTCAGAAGTTAGCAGAGAAAGACTCTGATTAGGAGGTGTATCATCTTAAATCCTTCACCTTGAAACACGAGAAGGTGCACCGCCTGTGCGGTTAATGCTAAACGCGTTATCATACAAATGCTACTCATGTTAGTTTTGTACGTTGGAAAGCGTGGATGGGTTTGAAAGCAGTACAGCTCTGTATATGACTTTTAAAGGTCTAGTTAGTTTCTGTTTCTGTTTGCTGAGGTGTTAATTTTGCAATCATTAACAAAATGAGGTTTAATTTAGTTAATTTTGCTTTCTTCTCATGGTACTGCTCTATGTTACGTGTTTAATCATCATTCATTGTATTTATAGATATTTGCTTGTCAGTTTAGTTTAGTTTAAATGTCACTGGACACATGGATGCATTACAAGATCTTGTGTTGAATTCTTGAGGTTTTTCTTGAACGTTGCAACACTTTGTATGCAACACTTAGTAAAACACATTGCATTGAATTCCCTGCCCTTATTTGAGTTCAGCTAATCAAAGAAAACAACCTTAAGCTCTGATGCGTGGGGAGATACACTCCCTTCTCTCAGACCACCACAGAAATAAAATCCAGTTGCACACTAGCATTGCATTTTACATCAGGTTCCCTGATGCTTGAGGGCAGATCTTTATAAGCACATACTCGCAGTCTGGAAAAAACACTTATTCACCTGGCAAGTGTACAAGTGTGCATTGGAAATTACAGGGGCAAAATATGTAGCCATTCAAATTTCAGACTCTCCTAATTGCTGACCTATTTCAGACGATTATTAGAGCTAAACAGCAGGTTGATAAATAAATCAATTTACTGCAGCCTGTTATGTTTTGTCTGTCAGTCCTTTTTGTAACTCCATGGTTACTGTTACCAGGTGTGTGTAACCCTGCATATTCTCACCACAGCAAGATTTGTTGCGCTCGCTGTAATTAATGTGCTGGTGACGGGCTGATTCGCTCCTCTGTGTTAGCAGTAAGACTGGCAGGTTCTGTTAGCGGACCGGCGGGCCGTATGGTGGGTTACAGCGGAGTGTGTCGGCACCGCGGTGTGTGTGGGCGGACCGCCTATAGTGAGCGCTGAACAGTGTGGGCACCGGCAATGGTGTGTGTGACTACAGAGCTGCAATAAAGAGTAGTTAACGCTGGTTAATTTCCTCTACCTTTTACTGCCCTCCATTTCAAAGCATGAAAAAGATGATTCCCTTTTAATTTCTTTTTAATTGTGTTTTTTTTTCTGTCTGCCCCTCTAGTATTTTTTAATTAGTATCATCAGTATTATTATCTGACATTTATAAACAATAGAAGTTGTTTTCATGGCATTTTTAAGTGAACTGGAAAGCTTCATTAATCATGGTAATGCAGACACCTGTTGATGGGCTGCGTGTTCTCGATTCTGTCAGCGATTTGCACAGTGATCAACGTTCTAGTTTACTTTGCAGTAAATCGTAGCAGGTAGCCATTTAGCAAACGCTTTTGTTCAAATACAATATGCTATTGCTGGTCCTGTTGTTGGCACTTTGTGTTTTTACAAAACTCTGTGTTTTAGTTTTTAACAGTTTCCACACAAGTCCCTTCAAGCAAGTCTCTGCACTTGACGGCCATCTTTGCAATGCCTTCAGGCAGCTAGGAAGTCTCTGAGTGGGGCGAGGCAGATATCTCTAAAATTGCTGTCTGAAGTGACTATAGAATACCATAAACTCTGTTTCCTAAGCTCAACTTGTGCAATTTAAAAGTTTTTCCAGATTTCTTCCACAAATACAGTTCCTTACCGTGTGCAGAGCCCCACCCTCATAAAACCATTAGTGTTAAATGATTGATGATTGGCTCTTTCTAATTGTAGGCAGGACTTAGACAGTTTTCTCCTTTATAGCAAAAGATCTACAGCATCTTGTTCATTTTGTAATCTTAGCGGCCGCTCCCATTCCTAAATGAGTGATAGTAACAGAAGTCTGGGATGGGTCTAAAATGAGTCCTACATTTAAAAAAATATACATGCTTATCAAACAGTTTTAGTGACTTGGACCATGGACATGTAAGCAGCTGTTGATTGCCTGATATAGTTCAAATCTGTATTGCTTAGCCAAGCTTGTTCACTGCTATAACCTTTTAAAGCATGCAGCCATGCTACATCATTCTGCCAAAAGGCTGTTACACCCCTGCTCAGCCCCTCCAGTGGCCCTGCAGTTTTGTTTGGCTGGTGACCCTGCGGTTTTCATTTGTTTATTAGTTTCGCTGCATGTGATAATTTGTAATCTTGCAGTTTGTACTTGTAAGTAACCCCGCAGCGTGCTGTACCTGGAAATCATTTTATTTGGTAGTTGAAAGAATTTGACTTACTGGTAGCTAAACTCGAGTCCCAGGCAATGATCATACCAACTCTTTGGTTGAGAGCTTGTTAGATTAGATGTAACTCAGTACTGAAGTGCTCTGTAGTGTCCTAACTAACAACTCCATGTTGTAAGAATGTTTGCCTAATGTTTCCATTAAATCAAAACATTTAAAAATTATGAATGTTCTAGGACCATTCCACTAACAACTTGAAAAACGTTTACACACACTAAACGTTCTTGATACATGATATATATACTGTTAAAAAGTTCTACTAACATTAATGCAATGATTTTTATGTGTTTTAGAGAATGTTGGGAGAGTTCCCTGTTCGCTAAGTTGGTGTAGCTGGCAACCCTCTTTGCTGCTTGCTGTAGTGGGTAACTTGAGCTGTGATTGGTATGTCCCAGGCCTGCAGGACAGCCAAATCCAGTATTGGACTTTGAACTGAAGGATTGAATATCCCTCTGTACATATATGAGCTTGCATACGTGTAAGACTGCACTTGGATGACGGACAGGCTCAAGCTTGCGCAAAAGTGTTTATCAAAGGACACCATCTACCAACGCAGCAGCTAACTCACTGGCTGTATTTATAGTCAGCCATTCCAGAGGTGGAATTCCTTCAGAAGATGAAGGTGGACAAATCTTAGATCGTCTGATCTCAGTTTGACTTCAGTCACATCTGAGCTGTTGAACTGAAATGGGTATTTAAAGTAGTATACCAGCTATCCTCACACATCCCTTTGCCGGTTTGCAATCATAATTCTCCAGCTGGAAGGATGTAAATGCTTTAACTGATAATTTGTAAAGTGTAAAGTGTAAAGATTTGAAAAGTAAAAATCATTGGAATCCAACTGAACAAATCAACTGTGATAGCATTAGCATTAGATAGCATTAGCATTAGATAGCATAGAGTGTTCGTGTTTCTGAGCAACTGGCTTAGGGATAAAAACACTTTCTGAGCAGAACACACAGCTCTTGGCTAGAGGACATTGTAAAGGTAGTAGTTTTAAATGCTGCTTTGCTTTAGTCGAAAATGCTACATAATGATGTTGAATGCCTCTGGCACAGTGTCAGAAGACTTTAAATACCCTGAGAGTGAACTCATTTGCTGAGTCAGAGCAGAGGTCATGCGGAGAGATCTCTCCCGCCAACCCCTTTACCTTCAGACTAACCTAGCTGTCACAGATCCTGGAAGAGTGTTAGTCTCTTGTTAGTCTCTTTTGCTGTTTGTTCTGGTTCTGTGCGTTCTCTTTGTGTTCTCTTTACTCTGTTTTTTGCAACTGCAGGGCACCCATTATGAGAAACGCTAACAATTTAAAACAATATCATCTATCCTACGTACTTTCTATGGTGGCTTCATAGTAATTATTGATGCATTGTGGTGACACCCACATGACAGCCTTTGTACAGAACGAGGTCTCATCTTGTCTGTTTGGTTTCATTTAGAAGCAGTAATGCACAGAACTACAATAATATTTTTGCAATCCTAAGAATATTAGAAACGATACAATAGAACAATAGAAACAATGTCATTCGGGACATATTGCATTACACTACAAGCTACACTTGGTTCCCCGGAGAACCACTCAGTCAAAGGTTCTTAACGTTCTCTGTATCTTTTGACTTTTTGTCGCTGTCTCAGCTTGAAATAAAGTCACAGGTTATTTTCTTTATTTTTTTTGCATGTTGAAGTCAAATTAAGCCAAACTGATCTCTTCTGAAAAATGATCACGGACAGCTCAAATTATGAATCATTATTATAAATTTGTTGTTGCTAATTGCAACCATTTTAAAAACTGATTTTAGTTCATTTTTATTTCCAAAAAGGTACAAATTACAGCTTTAAAGAACCAAAGAACTTTTTTCCATTCCAAAAACCTTTGGTGAACCAGAAACGTTCTTTATGGAACTATACATCCAAGGAGGTTCTTCTATGGCAATGTGAATCACCTTCTTTAAAAGTGTGTATCTGACAAATACCATTTGCGAAGGACAGCTAGAACGCACAGGGAATCCGCCAAGAGGATCATTACATGCCACTTTATTGTTGTCGTGCCTTGTTAGGTTGGTGTCAGTGTGCGGTCTCAATGCTAAACATGCTTTAGAAGCGCTATCAGGGCAGCTAACAGCTCCGCGTTCCACCTGTGCTCCTCTGGGAGGTGTGTCAGTGACTGAGTGCTGTAATTACTTTAGCGCCCGTAGACGCACAGCGGTTCAGACTCCATCTAATGTGGGTCAGCCGCCGCGTGGGTCCGGCGTCAGGCCACCACAGGCACTGAGCGCAAGGCTAAAATAGAGTGCGCTCATCTCCGTGCTATCCGTCGAGTCATAGCATTTCACACATACCACAGGAAACGACTGACTGGAGAGGCCCCAGTTTCTTATTTTCTGTCTCTGTCTGTCCCTCTCTCTCTCTTTCTCTCTCTCTCCCTGCTTTCAATATCCCTCCCGCTGGGAAGGATCTGCTGAGACTGGAGTTGTGAATGACAGACAAACGTTGAGTGTTTGCTGCCCACACAAGTGATATATATGTCAGGAGGCTCTGAGTCATCGTCTGCCCAAGTCACCATGTTGAGCGGTCAGTTGGGATTTTCCTGAAGAGAGAGGCTCAGATTTGGACCGTTTGTTGTTGGTTTGCCTAGTTGTAATTGTCAGGCCTTTGTAAATTATATTTAAAAAGTCAAACAATGTGATGCTTCACTTGCAGTAAGGGTTAGGATTTAATATATTTTTAAACAATATTGTTCTTTCAATTTGAGAAATCTTGTCATTTTTCACGAATAATCTGTGGTTTTATAGGCTGAGGTGCATTGTTGCATAGTTTACATACATTTTATATGTATTTGATGTGAAATCTTTTGGTCTACACTAGTGAGATGAAAGCTACAAATCACAACAGTTTACAGGGGAAAACTTCAACTCTCTTCAAACGAAATCTTCACTTCAGCACTTTTTAGTTCAGTCCAGGCTGCTGTAGCTGCCTGCCGTACAGGAACAAAGATGTACCAGAACAAGAGAATCTTCAATCAAACGCTAGATATGATTCTGATGAAAGTCATGTTTTACTGACTCTAAATGTCCTAAAAATGCCAATCGAAAAGTGACTTAAGGATCTGCAGCTATTTTTAAAACTCAACATTGAAATCAAACTGAATTCACAGAAAGAAAAGATGCCTGACCTGTAGAGAATGTAAAATTCATAGATTAAAGTCTTGGTTGAACACAAAGTCTGTTTGCTGAGGAGAATTCCCACAAAGCGGAGCAGATAGTAGAGTTTGTATTTAAAAATCATTAGTATTGGTTGTTTATTGCTTGCCACCTGTCCCGGGTGTTTCCCTGCCCTCCCTATGAGAACTTCTGGGATAGATTCCAGCATTCCCTGCCACCCTACATAGGATATATGAAAATGCTCGGATGGACTCATGGTTGTTTATTTCTTTAGTCATTTATTATTTATTAAAACAGAAGCCCTAGAGCGTGACATCATGGCCTGATGCTTGTGTTCACTGCAGTGTCCAAAGTCATTTTACATGCTCGTGTGGCTGCACCTATTAGGTTCACTTGCAAATTACAAGCAAGTGTGTTGGTTGGATTGGAAACGAAAAAGGCCAGAAGGTTGATCTGCAGGAGCGGGACTGATCACCCCTGGCATAAGGTCTCTGAGATGTTGGTGTTTTACTTGGCCTTCAGGTAAGGTAGGCAGTTTCGAGGCTAGCGATAGCAACCTAGTGTTGAAGGCATAAGATCCCGTCTTTTCTTTAGACTGCTCCACAAAGCCACACTGTTCTGACATTGTGTTTGGCTGTTTGCAATGATTGGAGAAACATTTTATATTGGTGCACCTTCTACAGAATATGGTTGCTGTCAAGTTGTGAAGACTAAACCAAACAAAAAATGCTTCTGGAAAAGATTGCTAACTCTTTCAGGGTCCTGAATGGATGAGCATTAGTCATTGCACCATATATTTCCCATGTTACATTCACAGCATCTCTGCAGTCTCACAGGAATCCTTACGTGTTGGGCTGTTGGGGGAAACCCTGGGCCCACCTAGATGCTACTGGGATGAAATGTCTTCATTTACAAGGCTGTGTGGAATTTAAAGCTGCAATCTGTAACTTTGGTCTCTCTGTGGGATTGTTCTCAACTAATCTGAGGCAGCGTGAAGAAAAATCCCAAGAAAGGTTTTCCCTTTGGTCAGCGTCATATTCTGATGGAAAACCGACTGTACAGTCATGCAGTGGAATATTAAAGTTAATTTTGCATGTCGTTTTTGTTAATTGCATGTTTGGCATTACATATTTCACTCTTTTCAGTTTGCTAATTAAATAAACCTGTGTGTGTCCAGCTGACAGAAAGATTGAGATCTGCTCTCTGCAACCCAGACAAAGACTCATTGTGTAAACTGGCCACATGTAACACCCTCTGAGTGTACATGCTGGACAAATTCCTCTGTGACCCTGTTTGAAGTCTAGTAGACATCATTTAAAAGAGGAAAAACCTTTGTGAATGATGCGTAAGTTCTCTTAAAAAATAACGCTTGTGTTTTTAATTATAATATCATAGTTGTGACAATTAGGAAATCATTTACAAATCCAGTTTGGTTTCTTTTATGTAGAGCTTGTTTGACAACTTATTTTTAGAATAGTAATTTTTAGCCATCTAGCAGTATTAGACTAGCATGCAGCTTAATGTTTACCTTATGTGAAAGAGCCACAACAAGCCATGCAGCATTAGCAGTTTGGTTTTGTGAAGAATTATTCTGTTTTAAAAGATGGACGGATGGTCATTGTAAGTTAATTCCCCCAGTTTTGTTTAATTTTGTTTGTGTTTGTTCCTGCGGGCAGAATATTTTTCTGTCATTAAATTGAACAGCTGCAATTAACTTTATTTGTTGACTTGGGTCCAAAGCATTGAATATTTTTACAAGTAATGACTAGTTGACTAGTCCGTGAAAATGGGTACTTTGGCATTCCATGTCTTTTTGTTTTATCTTGCTAATTAAGTGAACCTGTGTATTTGAATGTTATTTTCCACAGCTTTACAATGAGAGGTATTTAATATTTTTGGGAGGTCATGCAAATGTCTTGTAATGTTAATGTTAGCTGAGTAGTTTTCAGTTATGTTATTATTGCTTCATTTTGTCTGTCAGCTTCATGCACTCTGTCAGGTCTGATTTATTGTTTTCTCCGGTTGTACTGTACACACAGATTTCGTTTTCTCTCCTAATGTCTTCTAATCCTGTTTCACGGAATTGTGGGGAAGCCGGTGGCATGAAATCCCTCTTTTATCCTTCCTTTTCATGTCCGCAGGGCCAGACGTGAAATATTCCTGCTAACACAAACCTATTCCCCCTCGGAACAGTTCCTTACGTACCCGAACGTTCATGACAGCACACTAAAACTTGTATGTTTATGTCTGACAAACTGCGAGACACTCACAGCGGAGGTAAGACACAGACGAGTCTCTCTGCCTCTCCGCAGGATAGTTCCAGCGCTTGTTAGTGTCTAGTTTGAGCTGAATCACTGCTGTCCAGAGTTTCTGTTGTCAGAGTGAAGGGAGGGTCTTCACTGAGGGTGTTTAACTGTCTGTCGGTTTGCTTTCCTCCTGACTCTTAAACTGACTGTCTGACACTTTCCTCAGCCCAGACGGTCTTTACACAACAAAACCTACAGATCTCACAATAACTGTCACAAGATGTTTTTTACAAAATATTTCTTCAGTCAATATATATTTCTGTATCACGATATATTTATCCATTTGTATTGCTTTGCGCTGATGAATTGTATTTTTAAAGATACACATCACCACAAAATTCACAGGTGTCCATCGATTTCATCATCATTTCATAACAACAGCCTTGAGCTGATCTCTGTGGAAGAAACCGGAGTGAAAAAACACATACCCACATTCTGTTGCACAGTTTTATGAAGTTATCACATTTTTTGCACCTAGTATTTAGGCTGATAAATAAAAGATTTTTATCTGTGTGGTTTTTGCCGTTCAGTTTCCCTGGCAACCGTTTCACTCGAACCCCATTCACTCTGCTCTGTGATACAGTGTGTCAACGTTTCCAACACTTTATTGACTTGTTTTTTTTAGTTGCTATTTTTATTTATTTCTTTTCTCTTTACCTGATGATACTGGGCAGAAAGGCAATTTGTTTCTCCACATACCTCAGGTGTAACTGCCATTTGAAATTGAAGATTTTCTGATGGAGGAAGTAGTCTTCTGTGTTAGTAGGACACTTAGCAGGTTCTTTAGGTTCACTGGATTCTTTAACTGGTTCTCTAGAAGGTTCTTTAGGTTCACTAGATTCTCTAGCTGATTCTCTAGAAGGTTCTTTAGGTTCACTAGATTCTGTAGCTGATTCTCTAGAAGGTTCCTTAGGTTCACTAGATTCTCTAGCTGATTCTCTAGAAGGTTCCTTAGGTTCACTAGGTTCTATAGCATGTTCTCCCGCAGTTCTTCAGGTTTCCAGGATTCCACAGCATAGTCTTTAGGAATTACTAGATTTAATACCAGGTTCTCTAGCAGGTTCTTTAGTGTCATTAGATTCTTTCACACAATCTCCAGCAGGTTCTTTAGATTCAATAGATTTTAGAGCAGGTTCTCTTGGTTGGCTCAAAAAAAACAGACCAGAGACATTAATAGTGTTTCTCGTAATATGTTTTCTGCTCTGTGTTGGTTCACTTGATGCTTGTTTGTTATTGTTTTCTACACCTCTCCCCACTCTCCCACTCTATTCATGCAACCGGATATCATAATGTCCAGCTGGATCAAGTCCATTCTGTGTTTTCTCTCTTGCTTGAGTTCTCCACTTCCTCCTAACCTGAGCGTGCCAGAGGCGCCAACTGAGATGCATGTGGGTATTGCCTGACATTGGCATAGTTCTCGAAGCCCAGCCTTCAAACCTGCCAGCAGGCATGCCTCTCTTTCTCTCTCTCTCTCTCTCTCTCTCTCTCTCTCTCTCTCTCTCTCTCTCTGTCTCTCTTACTCTTTATTTCTTTCTCTCGTTCTCTCTCGTTCTCTCTCTCCCCCACCTCCTGTTTCTGCTCTGTATATTTGCCCATTTCATTTGTAGTGTGATTAGTGTTTAAACAGAACTCGGAGGCTTGGCTTCAAAGCATCCCACTATGCAAACATTTTGTCCTTCCCATCATTGATGTTCACTAACGCATGCAAAAACAGCCCAGGCTACTGTCTGTGTTAGCATTTCTGTGTGTTGCCTTCTTGAGGGCTTGTCGTTTGATTCAGAAGCCCATTGTTTCCTGTGATTTCAGTCCAGTGGACCTGAGTTTTGTGATAGGAACCGGACCATCTAATGTTCTGTATCACACCGTCAACACAAAACAGATCTATTGTGCCTTAATGTTACAGCTCAGTGGTGTTTGTGAGCGGTAATGACACTGCATGCTGGAGATAGCAGAAGGCTTTCTGCAGCTAACAGGAAAACGTTCTTAGAACGCTGGATAACATTTTTTTGTTTCTCTCAAAGTTACTGAAAAAACTTTTGCATTAACATTACTAGATTTTTTCATATATCAAAAATGTTATCCCTAAGTAGTTAGTAGAATGTTTGTGAATTAAAAAAGTTATTGAATAACGTTCTTATTCAATAGCATTAATGCTAATACAACCTAAAGCATTAATGCTAATACAACATATAAAACAATTGACCATTTGAAAGTTCCTAGACCCTTTAAGGTAACAGTTTTAGTTAGTAATGGAAACATTCCTACAACCTAAAATTATAAGCTGCGTTTATTATGCATGTTTTTTGTTATTGTGCAGATTAATACCCTCATGTGTCATTAGTTGAACATTAGTCTGTCATTAGTTTTCCTTTTATAAACAAGACTGTAAACGTTTACATCATAAATCTGCATTTGTTGCATTATAACAATAAATGTGAATGTTGATAATGAATGTTTTTCTGCAGTTACAAAAGGCATGGCCAGGACCTCACAATGCCCTGTAGATTTACATCCACAGGCAGAAGTAAAAACGAACGCTTACGTCCAAACTCACATGGAGTGTATTTGAAAGTGTATTTGAAATTGTGCTCCGGTTTAAAGCGATCGGTGAATTAGCTGGGCTGCTGGTTAGCGTTGCCAGGGTGATGCCAGGCAGCCGGTGTTTATGGGTAGAGGGATTTGAAGCAGGATTACTGCTCATTTGGGCTCTGGCTTTGCCTCCCTTGCAGTTACCACTAAATAAAAACTGGCAGCCGCAATCATTGGCTTAAATGTTCAACTAATCCTCTCTATATTATTCACGTTATGTGCACCCCCACAAAACACTTTTTGGGAGTGATTCTAGGGCGAGTTTTTTGTCAAATAAGGACTTAAACATGGAGCAGTGTTACACTCCAGAATTATTGATTGGGTTTGATTGATTATTTGTTTGCCTGCTGTAATCAGGACAGAATCACCAATGTTTTGATTTTGAGTTTTTTCAGTGCCCACAATTCAGAATCTCAAGCCTTACTTTTAACTCTTAGATCCATTAGGCTACTCAGAATGTCTCTTCCTTTGATGAAATGTTCTCTAAAGGCTGTTTGGAAAGTACATTTTGTGCTGTTTATGCAGGCTAATTTTAATGGTGTAGTTGCTTGGCTTCGAGTTCATTCTCTTTGTGCGCTGTTCAACGCAGTCTAATTCAGTTCCAAAAATATGGGCACATTTTTCAGCGAGAGCAACAACAAAAGCAGCAGCTTCATGGAGTGTCTGATGGAGTTTTGTTGATAGATGTGACTCTACATGTGCTCTTACTGAGAACGCAACAAAAAAATGGCCCTTTGTTTAGATTTTGTGTCCACTTGCCATCAGTAATGCTCTATATTTGCTAGCATTGTTAGCAAAGTGCTAGCATTTTGTTAGCCAATAGCTTGATGTTTTAAAATCTTATGAGCTGCTTACATAGACAACGTTTTAACCGTTGTGCTGCCTTGTACAAAATCAGTGTTTTGATCAATATTTGCATTTTTATGTATTTTGTGCTTATTACAGTATTTAGTTGTTAGTTTAACAACACAAACATTAAGCTACTCTTTGAAATAAGTCCTTTTTTCATAGCACTGTGAGCAATATTTTATTGTAGTGTGGATTTGAGGTTTAATTTCATTTAACGTGCTGCCTTAGGGGCCGGTCCCATGTTGTGAATTTTGCACGCTTAAGTACATTATTTCAAAAGCAGGAACATTTTTTTAAAAAGTCAACTTTTTAGGATGTCACAACGCTTTAGGTCATGTGACAAGAACCAACCAATCAGCTTCACTGTTTTATTAACAACATAAAAAGCTCAATGAATACAAAGGACCAGCTATTCATAGCATAAACAAATCTAGCAGCAGACATACTGCAAAGAATTTTCGGTGCAGGAAATTAATTTACAATTTGTTGAAACTTTCTTTGTTGTCATGGAGAGTGCGGCTCAGGGTTGCTTGGCAACGGCAGATGCCACAGGAGTGCAGCCTCCTCAGTGCTCTGGAAGGACGGAGAAAGTGGCATGCTGCTCTTTCCACATATTTCCTAGATGCAGTATGTGAATGACAGTATGTGAATGACAGCTGCATTAGGGCAGGGCACTACTGTGGGTTTTGAATCAGAGCTACAGCATTCTGTGCATTTCACAGAGAAAAGTGCTGACAGGTTTGTTGTGGTGCCAGTCTGGTGCTCTTGCCCACACCGCAACCAAGACTTCCCTCTGCCACCTCAGCACTTCCGTTCCTATCCAGAAAATGCTGGCAAAGCCCTACTGACCACCCTATAGACCATCATTTACAACCGGACAAATATTTCTTCCCTATTAGCACATATGAAAACACCTTGATGTAATATTTTTAAGGATGTAGTTCACAGAAGAACAAAACATTTATAATAATTTACTCATCCTCCTGTTATTTTAAACCTGTTTAACTTTATTCTTCTGTGCAAAACAAAAGAAGATATTTTGAGAATTTCTCAGTGCTTTTGTGGTCATGCAACAGAAATCAAGGGATGCCACGGTTTGTACTTCAGAATGTCAACTTTTGTGCTCTTGAGAAGCAAAAAGAGTCACACCAGTTTGAAATGAGTAAATGATGGATATTTCTCAGTGAACTATTCTTTTAAGAGATACCACATGGAGTAGTGCTCAGTAAGGCGTTAAGTGTGTTAAATTCTAAAGGTCTTTTGTGCAAGAGTTTTGTATGCCTTGTAAATGCTATCAGTGGCTGTCTGAGTTTCTCAGCTTTAGACGTAGCCTTAGGCAAAAGCGTTGCAGGTGCCATTTGAGAAAAGCAAATACAGTGAAGGTGTCTAACAGAATTCATAAGAATTCATAAGACGTTTTTAGACGTGTGCTCTGAGGTTACCTTAAATAATATCTGTAACCTCAGAACACCTTTTATATAGAGAGAAACTGAGGCCTAGGACCAGTGCAGTAGAGATTGCGGTGTTGTGAGCGTGCACATGTTGATCTGTACATTTTTTATAATATAATATAGTGGAACTGCTGATGTCATAGTGGGAGGAGCTTTCTGAAGCTCCCAGCCCAGGATTGCAGATAATGATCTGACAGTGGCGTTCCATGGCTGTTTGTTGAGGATGCTTCATGGCAGAGTTAGTGAGGCTTAAACTCGGTCCGGGAGATGAACATTCTTGTATGTTCAGC
>JBAJNP010000995.1:10918-72178 GCA_036877545.1 Yasuhikotakia modesta | reverse complement strand
CTCCCTCTCTCTCTCTCTGGACACTTTAACTGTCAACTTTGCACTAAAATCTGATCTGTTTTGTGGGTTTTGTCAAATCCTTCCCCGTCTGCACAGATCAGTGAAAACCTCTGTAACGCTGCATGATGCGGCCAGCAGCTGATGATGTCACCAGACTCGTGAAACACACCAATGGCCAAACGTATAAAAAGTTAAAAACAGTGTCATGTAAACGGCCCCTTAATGAAACCTGTGTGTCTGTTTGCCCATGAACCCGCCTCCACCTCCTCATCATGCTGACCCTGATCTGAGGAAACATCAGCTCGTCTTCAGTGCTTTTTTCCCCATTTGTTCTTTTTCTTTGTACCTCTGAAAAACAGCTCTGAAACTCTGCCATGCTTCACAGACGCTGCTCCTCTCAGACCCACGGCTTCATGTGAGTCAGATATCGCTGCAAAAATAAAACAAAATACTTTTGCTGGTGGTTGAACTGACTTCTCATTTTAATCTGAAGCTCTCAGGAAACGGTCACACTGAATGTTAGCATCACTAATGAAACATTAGCGAGAGCGGCTGCAGTCACATATAAATGATGATCAGACAGGAGTTCTGCAGAAGAATGAAACGTCTTTATCAGAGGAGAGCGACGGGCGTGTTAATCGATCACTGAGCCAGATCAGAACAAAACATACTTTAGAAAATAGGCCAAACTAAAACGCTTCCTGTGCAAAATCTATTTCATTTTTAAAAAAATAATGTCTGTATTTGGTTTTGCTACTGCAAATCATTAAAACTATTTTAATATAATGCACAATATTATTATCAGAATGTAAATATTTATGATGCACTGAGCACATATGAATGAGTTTGCCACCTGGACAACTCTGTGTGTTTCACAGTTCTGCACACTGTTTATGCCAACAACAGCCAGAACCCAGACTCAAACGCTCTCTCTCTCTCTCACACACACACACACACACTCACTGTCTCTCTCTCAGGACTGTCTGAGTGTGGCAGAAGTTCTGGTCTGATGACTCGCCCTCAACCGTCCACCTTTTCTCATCTTTCCTCTAATGTGTCGTTTCCCTGTTGATTCCAGCCTTCTCTGCACACACACACACACACACACACAACCTCACTTCCTTTGTGACACTGAAATGTGACTGAAGTAAGACAATAAATCTGGAGATTCAGAATAAGTAATAAAGCATTTGTCCGATCTCCTCCTCACTCTCTTTCCAAGCCCCTGTTGTTTCTTCTTCCCCGTGTTTGTCCTCCAAATTGAATTATTCCTTTGACGTGGCGAGAGGCGACGGCTTTAGTCCATTATGCAGAGACCATCTGCGTTTCTGAAATATGTTTTGCAAAGGCGTGCGCACACACACACACACACACACACACACTCACACACAGTGGGCTTACAAACACAGTAGTTCTCTCTCCTCCTTACACTAGCTCAGCTTCACAAAACGTTAGCCAAAGTATTCCCAGATCTG
Organism: Yasuhikotakia modesta; assembly: GCA_036877545.1. Taxonomy (NCBI): domain Eukaryota; kingdom Metazoa; phylum Chordata; class Actinopteri; order Cypriniformes; family Botiidae; genus Yasuhikotakia; species Yasuhikotakia modesta. Next base: position 70,703 of record JBAJNP010000995.1, on the reverse strand, counting down.
TGTCAAGTCTTACTTTCAAGTCAAGACAGCAACTGCAAACAGCCAGAGGGTTTGATTATATATCCCACCAACAGGCCAGAACATCTAGAAACGTTCACATCATTCCACAAGGCAACATTTTGGGCCTTCTCCCACTTTGTGGTTTCAGGTCCTGGTGGACATTATCATCTCATCGCTGCACAGATGGTTTTCCGCGGTTCCTCTGTGTCTTCATTACCCGCACAATTACTGAGGGAGTTTGCCCGCAATTACAAACACCAGCTAGTGCCCTCACCAGTGCTCACAATTTATTACTCCGACACCTGCAACCAGCCCGGCCCAGGTGTTTCGTCTGTCGCAATGGTTTTTCTGTCATTTCCCTTTTACTCTCTCTGGGTTTATGTATAAAATATGGAAATCAGTGGCTTGCTGTTGTTCATGTTAAGATGTGGCGTGTGATTGTTTTTGCTAGTGGAGCTGTTAGCTTGTTTTACTTGTTTAACACGTTTACCTTATAAAATAAAGTACGCATATATGTTGTATACTATCTTTCTTACATTAGTAAAACTGTCCAAAATGAAGAAACATTTTGCAATCTTATATTACAAACATCATCAGCGAAGCATCTTCAGAAAAGTTTAAAACCAATTTCCCAGTAATTCCCTCGTGTGGTTTAATAGCAACACACCTGATCAGACAAACTCCTGATTCATGTTTTCTCAGCATGATTTGAGAAGGTTCCAGACAGCATTACGTTTGCCTCAACGGACGCCAGCAAATCTGACCTTCTGTACAAAGGAGTTAACACAGAGAATGTCACCAATTTCCATACGTTTGATTAATGATCTACAAATTTTGTAAATGGTAAATAGTTCATTATTCATCATTAAATCCCAAATTTTAAGTCTGAGTCTTTGGTTGTGTATATGTGCATATGCAAATCTACTGCTCTGATCTACAGCACTGAAAAATACACAGATTGTGAATCTCTTACACATAATTAAAATGGTGAATTAGAAACAACACAGACAGAATAAAGTCTTACAATGTAAAATTAAAAATATAAATGTGCCGACTACATCAAAAACTAATTCAAGGAAAAGACAAACAAACTATTTCAGTTCAACACCTTCAGGACATAAACGGGACAAATTAACACACCCATTAGAAAAAGCGGCTGTGCCTTTAAGAACCAACATAAACAGATGTTTAACAAGCACTCATGACTACACTATGCTAATGCTGTCAAACGCTGGTGTGTTCTGCTATTTCTAGTAAGAAAACATGCCTGAAACTGAATGCCACTGGATGCTGCAGTTCACCTTTTAGAAACAGGTTACAGTAAAAACGCTGAAATTCTGTGGGATCGTACAGCAAAATTTCTCTACTGTGTTTCACACATCAGTGCAGTCTTTAAAATGCCAAAAGCTCACATGTGGATGGTCCAAAAAGGTCGGTGGTCTGTAAATATGGTAACAGGTACTGTTTAGAAAGTTCGCCTCTGGATGCAAATATGCAAATAAAAAAAGCACTGAAATAATAAACATGCAGATCTGTTCTGTGTCTGGAGTGAATGTGTGAGAAAAAAAAACATTCATATAGAGGAACAGAAACACAGAATAAAACAACATCTCAGAGCAAAAGAGAGAAGACAGATAATACTGTACCTGCTCTCAAACTTTTCTCTTATAGGAGAACAAGACTCACAAAAACATTCTTGAGGGGACAGTTCACTCAAAATCAACACTGCAATCATTTCCTCATCCTGACATTTAAACCCATCTGATGTTCTTCTGTCAAACAAAAAAACAATTACAAACAATACAATTACAACAAACAGGGACATTTGCATTTATTTATTTCAATTAAGTCATTATTTTGTCAATAATTGTTGTTTATTTGTGCTGACTGTGTGGGCAAAACCTGCCTCGCTCAACACCATTACTGAACAAACTTGTCTAAACTCATTTTTCCTTCCTGTTGACTTCCTCTGGTCGAATTATTACCTCACACACTGAGCTGTCTTGTAAACAAGTTCATTTAGCAAAAAAAACGTCTGCAATTACGCCTGTGAGATGCTGTAGCCTTTGCCACTAATTAAAATATATCTGCTGCATATTAAGCAAATGAACCTGAGGCCAAAATTACTGGACCGAGCAGAAAACAGACAGAAAATTACCAACTAAATTTACTCATTTCAGTGGAATATTTAAACAGACGATGGAAAAGAATAAAACCTATTTCATGACTCTGAATTATTAATGAACAGTTTAATAATTATTCAAAGAAAGAGACTCCTAAAAACTGAGAACTTTTGTAAATTCAGAATTCACTCCCATTGTCATTTAAAGGCCAAAACAAGTTTCTTATGAACTGAACCGTCTAACTGACCTTGGAGATCAGACTTAACTGCAACTCTAGACAACTGCCAAGATGTTTATTTCTCACCCAGTGTTATGTGAGGGTGTGTGTTTGCGTAGGTGTGTGAGGGTGGATTATTGAATGTTGGAAGTACGCCTGCAAGCGTTTTGTCTTCATTTGCATACTTCACAAGATGCCTCAGCATTAGCATATTCAAAAACAAATGGGATTTCCATTCTAGAACTTGATACCACCGATCAGAGCGTAACGCTACGTGAATATTTACAGAAAGCAATGGTTGCTGATACTTGCAAACTAAAAACACACACCAGAATCTGAGGCAAATGGTTCTTGTCTGCTGTGCTACGAAAGCAACAGGGTCACTGTGGATTTGACCCAAACAAAAACTCCCCACTTGTGCTTCTAACCTGATCTGAATAAAACTGGAGAGGAAAAAAGTCCTCTGCCAGTTTCTGACTGTCCTAGAGGGTCAATGGAGGGCGTTTGAAGACCCAGTCTGAACTTGAGTGAAGTTGGGAGAGCTTCTCAGCAGGCCACACATCACAGCGCAGAAGAAAGATTCACGGAGGGATGCTGGATTAGCTGGATTAGGTGGAAACGCACCACTGCTCAGGGAAAATACTTCTTCCAGGGCTTGTGGGCACAAAACAGGGCTGTCAGAACTCACAAGGCCAGCTGAGAGCCAGAGGAAGTGAGGCCAGCAGTGGCCATTTCATCCTGAAACAACTGTGTTGGGCTAAAAGAACACAAGTCAACCTTCATCTCAGCGCTCCTGTGCTTGTGTTCAGCTTCTGTTCTATTTCTGCTGCTGGGGAAAACCAACTGGGTCTTTGCTGCGTTTCTGGTTTGTTTTGCCCTTTTGTCCTCCTTTGTCTAGAAGCTAAGACAAAAAAACGCTTTTTTTTTAAATCTTTGCAATAATCATAATCTAAAATTGAACATTGGAGGTTGTGGAACCAAAGATTTGGTGACAGAAAACCTGGACTGACCTGAACTATAAATGGAATGAATAAAAAAACTGTTTGTGTTTTTGAAGTGAATCCTAAACAAACTCCTGGTCATGACTGGCAGAGCAACTCTGATCTCTCTGAGAGCTTTCAGAAGTTATAATGGTGATGTTTCTGCAAGGACAGGGCATGGAAAAAGACTCTGGACTCTGCTGTGTTTCACAGTGCTTTGCATCACTGAATGTTATATTTGAACTGGCACTTGACTCTCAGCTAGGCAGGAAAGTCCAGTGTTGAGAGTTGACATTACACCTGCTACAAAAGTGTAAACGAGAACCTACATAAACTCTACTGCTGCTCTATAAAGCTTTATTGATTGTGTCAAATGAAATCGCCCCTCGTGTTTACAGACAGCATGCTGTGAAGAAACAACGGTTTCTTCACAGAGCCGTTGCTGCCGTCCTCTGTGGAAAACAACAGGCCTGTATTTAAGCAACACCAGTGGGTTATGACAGCATAACAGCTACAACTGTAGCTATGGCTATTAGCGTCACAACCGTTAGTTCGTCATACATTCCCCCACGGACCCTTCCCAGAATGCAACAGTCAAAACATGAGCTGCTCTACGGCACCTCAAAGGCAACCTTTGGTCAGAAGACTTCCACACTTGGTATAAGTAAACTGGTTCTGCCCATTAATCTTGACAGGATGTCTTTTGTTTAGCTCAGTGATATTAGTGATGTTAGCATGACATTGGGTGATATTCCACCTTGTTCAGATTATGAATAAAGGAGAGAACGGCACCATCACTCACAGAGACAGCGGTACACGGCTGTTAATACCCCACTCACCGCAGTTCAGCCCTCGCGCCGCACCGCGGCCGCTCCTGCGGGAGCCCACATGTGATTAATGTTGCATTCTAGGCTAGAAGTTTTCATTTTCCCCCATCAAGGGAACCGGTCTCCAGAGGGTTGCGCTGGAGCTGCTGAGACTGTGACTCTGTTATTATTCTTTGGTGTCCCGATACACAGGAACCTCTGGAGAAGACAAAACCCAACTGCCTGCGTAACACCCCGTACGGCTGCCAAAGACTCTCAATGGATCCAAACCTGCAAAACAGAGGACACACAGGGACAAAATGTGTGTGTGTGTGTGTGTGTGTATGTGTGTGTGTATGTGTGTGTGTGTGTGTGTATGTGTGTGTGTATGTGTGTGTGTGTGTGTGTGTGCACGCACTGTCCCACTAAGGTTTTGAACAAAATCACTATGGCACAGACAAGGTCAATTCCAATACAATTTTGAAATTTGGGGCTGCAGTTGGCTTGGAAATTGAAGCAAAAGATGGTCCAATTTACAGGCCGTTACAATTCCAGCCTCGTCTCCAGCTGGAAGGCTTTGTAAAACCAGACTGCCACAGAATACAACTGGCTCGCTAGTCTTGGGTATGTGCGTCACGTCTAAACTACAGCGTGCACACACACACACACATGCACACACACACACTAGCCCACCACGGTGGTGTCTCAGTGGAAACGCTCTGTCATCAGGGTCTGAAACTTGTGGTAAATGCTGGTGATTGTTCACACTGAGGAAGAGATGACAGGAAATGATCCAGCTAACAATTTTAGGTTGCTAAATCGTTTCCCTAACGTTTCCATTAAATAACAAAATTGGTAAAAATAAAGTTTATTGCTCGTTATCAAAATGTTATGCAAACTTTACTTCTGTACCATTTCTAAAATGTTCCACTAACACTTACGTATGACTACATTTTTTGATATACAACGTTAAAAACGTTCTAGTAATCTTACTGCAGGAAGATGTCTAACACAAGCAAACCAAGAAGCAACATTTATAATATGACACATCTGTAACTTCTGAATACCAGCGGTCCTTAATCTTAACTCCCCCAAACACACACATCTGTATCACACATTATCCACCAGCTACATTTTCCTCAATGACAGCCTTAAACATGAATTTTTTACCCAAACTGTGTTTTTTAAAGACCCTCAATAACTCTTTCTTCCACTTGTCAGATTACTCAAATTTGATTGGTGTAACCTTTAAAAAACTGTGAATCAGATAAAAGTGTTCATCTGCTGGGTTCTGGCAGAACTCCAGACCCACTGAAATTTGTTTGACAATCTCGTCCTGCAGTTTTTGTCTATCACGCTCAAATCTCTTCTGGTTTGGTCCTATTACTCTCCTTCATTTGGTATTCTGTGCTCTTTCCATATTCCCTCAATACAAGCCGTCTCTCCATCCATCGTTTTCATATTAGCATCTCTCTCTTTTATCCCCAACTCTTCAGTCTCTCTCTCTGTAATAACAGGCCGGTGGTAAACGCTCGCTCATGCCCTCCCCTGCTCTCTTCCTCTCCCACCAGCCAAATTACCAGTTGGTTACTATAGAGACGTGTTTATAAATGCGCTTTCCTCTTTTTATGATTCCCAATCTGCCCCTTTTCTCTTCCCTCCCCTGCTTTTCTCTGCCAGTGTTTCCTGCCATGCCTCTATTCTTCCCGCTTCCATTTTTCCTCCCATTCTCTCGACTCGTTCCATTTCTGGGTCTTATGTCCCTTTTCTCAATCCCAATAATATTTTTTGGCTCTCCCGCTTCATTTTTATCGTTATTTGGATCGTGTTTTTCAATGGTTGTCATCAGCATTCGAATCTCCCCATAGTTCCCGGCGCGAGCGATTGGCTGCTGTGACACGTTTTGATTTGTTGTGTGGTGCGCGCAATCTTTCACTGCAGAGAAGCCCTCGGTCCCATCTCAATTAAACAGCTGCGTCAAATGACTAATAATCCTGCTTGTTTACCATGCAAGCTGTCTTTCTGCGCCGACACGGGTCTCTTGAAAACCAGGACTGTGTAACTGCAAGATGTTGGAGGGAAATTACTGTATAAATTGCACCGTTAAAACTAGCAAACTTAAAAAATATATGCTAAAAATAAATCTAAACATAAAATCTAAACATGTGCTAAAAATATAATCTAAACAATGATTCAAAGAAATTAGATTAAAAGGCACATTTCAAATTATTGGAACACAAAGGAAAACATACAATCGATTTACATGTAAGTGACATTTCATTGCACATACTGTACAAACTGTTTGAAGAATGACAACATGAATCATAAATCAATACCCAGTCCTCCCTAATTGGTAAAAACAGAGACAAGTAAAAACAGAGACAAACTGGGAGACTGGCATGTGACAAGAGGTTGTTTTGCTAACATAAAAATCTAACATAAACAAAATTGTTTATATGAAATAATGCACAATAACCACTCAATGCTCCGCCAGTTGAGCTACAAAGACACCACTTCACAATCACACTACAAAAACACAACCAATGTAGAGTGTATAAGATACACTACAGCTCGTACACAAACAAACTCACTCCTGATTGACTCAACAGCACTGCTAATAGATAAACTCCTCAGATCACTAATTGTGGTAAACTAGCTAGGAACTGAGCTTTATTTGACTCTTAAGTAAGGATAGCATGTCAGGCAGCTAGATCATTAGCTCGGGGACTGGATGCAAGCGGTACCTATAGCAACCGCCTCTAGAACTGGAACTGATGAACTAGTTTTGCCCCATTGCGAAAGCAAGTTTAATTTGTGCTAATGGCCCCGTTATTTACTGCTGTTACAATTAGCTCTTGTGACTCAGGCAAAAAAAGTTGATGATGGATTTTGTACAAATCAGACAAGTTACATTCAAGAACAAAATAAGGAACAGATTAATGACTACAGCAGATTTAACACCCTCTAAGGTTATTATTTTTTACACAGTAAAATCAATTCAGCCAGGCAACAGCACGCTGCGTTTAAAGTATTCAAAGCAGCAAGGGCTGAACTGCACAAATGACTCGTCATTAGACGCATTCATGCTAAAAGACTGATTGATTTGAGCGCCATGACGTACTTCACAGCTCAACTGTGTTCCGACGGCTATAATTGGTGCTATTTGCTTTGTGCAGCTAGGAACTTGCGTTTCAAATGGCGACATTGTTATTGTGTGCTTGCCTGTCATGGAAATGTGGATTTCAGGTGCAGCCGCCCCTTGACAGCTTTGTTGAGGTCTTCAGTCACAGGCTGTGAAGCGACGTAGTACCAAAATCTGACACCCTGTGAAATTTCAGCCCCCCTGTTTCTCACTACTGTGGTTAGATTAGGATTAGGTGTGGCGGTTGGGTTTTACAGATAAAGACCAATCAGGCAGCAGCCTCCCCAATGTACGAACCAATCAGAAGCAGAGGAGTCGTATTCTCACAGGGAGACAAACGCATCCTCCCAATCAGTATTCAACAGAGGGTGGAGAACCGATTTTGGATGCAGCGCTAAACGTTTTTACTCACCTTCTGTCATCTTTCTCTTCTCTCAGCGTTTTGTTCTTCGTGGCTCAGTCCTCGGATGTGGAGATCTGCAGACGGGAGAACTCGTGAGGAGCGGTGGGGCGCAGAAACGTGACTTTGAGGATGGAGGAGCAGTTACCTCCTGCTGTGTTCCTCGGAGAGTTAACAGGCTGCGCTTTGCAGTGGACCAGGGCCTGTTGTAAGCACATCTCCTGAAACCACAATTCATCACATACATTTAAAAGGCACACTGAGGTCAATCTCTTAAAAATATGTTAATGCAGACCTCATACTTTGCCTGTATTTTCATGGCACACATATTCAATAAAATATGTATAGACAATATATAGACAATATAATATTTAATGTGTTCACTCATCTGGAATACATCTGTCAGATCTTACAAGGAGATTTATAAAGTGACATTTACAAATGAGAAAACACACTGGACCTTCATTTAGACAAATAAACCACACTTAAGAATTTCCATTGCATTATATAAAAATGTGTTAATCAAACCATGAGGTTTTTTCATGTTATAGAAAAACTAATTTCAAAATATAGGTTCACAAAAATACCCACATTACATTCCAAATAAAGAAACAGTCGCTATATTGTTATTGCAAAAATGGAAATGAAATTTCTGATTGTTTGTTTGCACAGGCATCCGCAATGACATTTATACATGTTTAGGTGTGACAAATATCCAAAACACGTTTGTGTATTACGTGCATCAGATGTTTGCACACATTAATTAAGGCAATACTTCTGCATACAGCACCACTTTAAAAAACACTGGAGATGTGTGTGAGCTTGCAGACATTAACAATTATGAGAGATAATGAATAAAGCTCAGACATAAACCATGTGTAACAGACTTCACTCCGTTTTGTTGAGACGCTTTAAACATACAGATGTTTATATAGCTGTTTCTGTCTTACCTCATTTTGCAGGAACAAGACGTGAAAAGATGGCAAAGGTCTCTGGTCAGTGTAGAACCGCTGATGTCTGGGTTTGATCTTTGGGTCTGGGTCATATTTCCTGAGCAGGTGTTTGACCTGCGACCCGTCGTGTTTTGTACTCATGTACTGCGCATGCTCAGATTCGCCAGGTCTGCGGATTTGAATAGCATTTAATCATTATAAATCTTTAAAGCTATTTGTTTCTAGCAGAACATACGTTTAATCTTGCCAAACTGAACGTTTTGTTGTTTTTATTACCTTAATTTAGCGTTTATATGCACGGGCAGTAAAACAGATGGTGTGTTATAGTAGCCGCTATAGTACTAAACTTCTTTTATCTACACAGATAAAGGAAACTAATAAGGGTGGGTCGATTTATATAACTATCGATCTGTACTGTGGTAGAGCAATTCATGCAGGTAGATATACCTGGCTAGTTTATTTTTCATTCACTGCTGCCAATAAATAAACTTAAACTCTACAGCTTAATCCAAAAGCCTGTTGAGATGTTTCCTCATTCCACAACTTCCACAAAGCCATGCATGAAAATCACCAAATAAACCTCTGCTAATATTACAATATCTCTAAAGTGGGGCAAACCTAGAAAGTTCTGTTATCATGTGAAGTTTAATGTTTGTTCTGAATGTTCACACTTTTATAACGCCACAAACGAGAGAAACAGACCCTTGAGATCTATTTTCAGCACTATGGAAATGAAGACTGTCTTATTAATGTTCTTAAAAAGTGACTGAGGAGCATTTTTATTTAAAATTTTGTCAGCGCTATGACACAGAAATTTGTTGTAGTGCTTTATTAGGTGTCAGATATTGCCAAATGTACCTCACACAAGCTCAAACTTTTCCCTGACAATTATGGAAATTTCAAGGGTGATTTGAGACAGTGTGATACACCTGGAATTTGTGTCAATTAATGTGGTATTTCGGGCAGTTCCAGTCATACTGCTGTTGACTTACTGCCATTCCCATTATTAATTGAACCCTATAATAGTTTGTACCAACTTTGCGCCAGGAAAGTCCATCGTTACGATACCAAGCCGCTTCCTTTGACCTTCGTGGCCCGTGAGGTATTGGTGCAGATGGGGGTTGATGATCTTGGCCAGGGCGTTGGGGTGAACCAGGATACTGGCTCCACTGCTGTAGGTGAGGAACATCTGGTTCTTGTTGCCCACCGCAGCCGCCTCCAGATGGGTGGAGATACTTCTCCATTTCTTCTCCACCTCCTCCGGCTGCAGAGAGGAAACCTGTGGTGAGAGAAGCGTGTTGCATTCATCAGAACAGTTACGACCGTGGTGAGGATCTCAAAGTCTCTCTGATGGATTTTTAAGACAGCTGACAGAAGAATGTTGGAGTCTGTTAAATATAAAGAGTCTCTTAACTGTGTGAATCAATCTTTTCTCAGGAACTCTTTACAAGATTAAAATGAGTGATTTGTTATTTTAAACCGAGCAGATATTTTCCATTATTCTTTAACTCCTTGTAGAATCTTTCCTGAGTTTTTCTTTATCTTTTGTATGTGAAGTGCTAACCTCCAGTTGTATATTTTAAACAGAAATAGAGGATTGCATCTTATGATAAATAATGTACACTAATGCATTTTAAAAACACTGATATGAAGCAAATGACACAATTCTGTTGTGATGTATATAAGTTCACTGTTAGATGTTATTAGTACACAAACAGAATGAACTGTTGAGAGCATTTATGTTCCAGTCCACCAGGCTAAAAGCTCACAATCATTTGTCTTCACCTTCCACTGATCTGCGATGTCCAGTGAACCATAGCGCATTCCCAGATCAGGGCCGGGAAAATCCTGCAGAATGATCAGTTTCCCTCGGACTTCTCCAATGGTGGGCACCTCACGGCTGTGCCACAGCAGGTCCCAGTGGGCGTACTGGTGAACGTAGCGCACAACCGCCGCGTAGATGTCTCTCGTGTCACTCAGCGTCTCTTTCAGCCTCATCAGCACGGTTTCGGTGGGATAGTCCCTCAGGAAGACCCCCACGTCTGTCAGCACATCCCCAAAGTGGGCGTACTGGTACGAGATCCCGTGGTGGATGGTCAGGTTGCCTCGAACGTGACGCACACGGACATCCAAGAAACGGATCCCGGCGCGCAGTTGGAGGGGAAGAGACCAGGAGTTGCACTCGGAGAGTGAGCCGCCATACAGGGCCATGGAGTTGTGGGTGCCGGGCATGGTCACCTCTGACAGCGAGACGATGTTGGGGACGCTGGCCATCCATGAAGGATTTAAGATCTCAGGGGTGGAGGTGTCATCGTATGCAGGGGTCTGGATGGCCGTGTGTCCTGGACCGGCCATGCTAGAGGTAGTTTTGTGAACAAAAGGTCAAATTGCATCAGGCAGATTCTGTGAATTTGACATAACAGCTATGATACTGGAACCTTAAGGTCCAGACATTCAGGAATTAATGAGGCTGAGTAACTAATCAAGTTGCTTTAATTAGAAAAGCTCTTCTGTCTCTTGATTTCATCAGTCTATTTCAGGCTAGAGAAAAACTTCAATTTTTATCATCTCATTCTCAGATGTGGAGGCTATTTTACTTTCACTTGAATATGTTTTTGACTAGATACTTTTAAAATCTTGACACAATACTTAATTTAACTTATGTGCCTTTTACAGCCCTGGGTACAGAAAACCGTGTGTGTCTTACTACAAGACAGAAGAAGATTACTGTGAAAACACTCATGCTTATCTGTAATAAGGTGGCTATAATAAAATTAGATAATGGGTTGAGGTAGACAAAGGGAAACAGATACATTTGGCCGGTCTGATAATAAAGAAAGTGTGAAAATAGTGGATAACAGATGGATGACTTTTCTCCTTCACAGTAAAATGGATTTTCTTTTACAATACAGGAAATAAGAACTGCAATTTGTCATGTAATACGCTGTGAAAGGGTATTAAAAATCTTACCCCAGCAAAATGCCCATTACCATTAGCGGCAAAATGTGTCCTCGGGTGCCATTCATAATGATCCTTTCAAATGGCCACTGATCCTTTACTATAAGGATAATCATTAAAATAATTAAATCTGAATTGCACTGACACAATAACAGCCTTTCTGGCATGACATCATCCCACTTAAATATCAGACTTCTGTAATTATTTTATGGAAATGCATTTTCCGTATCAAAAAAGGAAAAACACAGAACCGTGAACAATCTGGATATGAGAAAGTACAACCTGACATACTGTGTAAAATCACCAGAGGAGCGAGCCAAGATTTCTTACCTTGCTTTGTGAATTTGGCTGTAAAGAGAGCCGTCTGATACCTCAGAGAACTACTGTACACAGCGTCAGGTCTGCCTCAGAGCCAGCTGTTGTTTTTGTACCTGTGCTGCCGGGGCACCAAATACAAACTGACCCTTTTGTTTGTGGGGTCATTGTGCATGTTGGTTGCGTCCAGTAAAAAGCTGACTCAACAGGACAACAGAACATGGTCCAAACTGAACTCAGTCACTCTGTGGAGCAGATGGAGTTATTTCCATCCATAGTTATGTTTACATCAATGATTACAGGATGTATACATGACATCCAATGTGCTAAAAGCAAAAGTTCACCTGCACCGTTATCTGTTGTAACTTGTCTGAAATATTTGCATGTTGCCTTGCTGAAAATAGTTCCCCAAAAACTTCACAAGTTTTACTGGATCATATTTATTAATGAGACAAACAAAAAAAGCAGAAACAGAGAAGTTATAGTTTTGAAATAGCCGAGAGTAAAATATTACCCTGCTGGTGTAAATACATTAAACAAATATAGATGTAAATCAGTCAAACATAAGATACATTATCTTCTGGAGTAAACAGGGTGAATAAACATGAAGCTGAGCGACTGACATGCTCAAAGATCATATTTTCCAGGGTTTATGGGAAAATATAAGTTTACATTTCCTGTGATCCAGCTTCTGTTCTTTTCCCAAGGGTGAAAGAGAAAGTTTGAGACTCCTGGAAATGTTCCTGTCTTCTGCTCACATAGAATAAAACAGAACAAACAGCTTTGTTGTTGCGTATGTGTTACCTTGGAGAGCATGCGGCCCATATTGTGTTTTTAAGATGCTAGAAAACAAGACGAAAACAAAACAGTCATGCCCACAGCATATGTAATTCGAATATGAATGTATTTTTTTACTCCTCCATTAACCTTACAGTATACCTCGGCTAGTTCATTAGCCTAACCAGCTAAAGGTATTAAAAAGTCTCTAGATAACTAATGCAGATCATTTTAATCAGACAATTGGCAAAGCAACTGGTAGTTACTGGCTAACATAATGCTCTACTAGAGCTACACAGAAATGAATGTGTGCTCCTTTGTGCAGTAATTAAACAAACCAACACAACAATGTGTCTCATTACAGCTGTATTGTATTTCCACAAATACTCTAATACTACTTTGAAAATCAGAAGCTTAAATGCTCATCAAAAGCTTTTAAAAGTAAAACACTTGTAGCTGTGATGAAGGCCAACATTATGTTATCTGTGCATCTCACTTTTGCCTCTTTATTTCTCATCATGTATTGCAGCCGGGTGTGTTATCCGCTCAGTTCCCTGAACCATATCTACTGAAATAAATAATAAACATATTTAATTAAAATGAAAATGCGATTGTTTCCTCTTTAATCCTAATTTACCCGATTGTGCGTTTCCTGTGCAGAGTGATCGTAAACGTTATTGTGCTGAAGTCATCAAGCATTTAACAAGTAAATCTCAACACAATGATTTAGACTTTAAACATTCACAAACACAATCAATGCAATCAGCCTCTGCCTCTCTCTCTCTCTCTCTCTCTCGTCCAGCATATTTTAAATGTGATTTTCCACAAATACGTGGTTTGTGATTTGAGCAGAACATAAACATTTTTCTACAGCAGTAAACACAATAAAACAGCCATCATCTAAATGAACTGTTTTTATGCATGTAATATATGACTATTTGTTTGTCTAACCAATGGCAAATTAGGTAAATGTTTAAAAACAATCATTATTTTGGTGCACAGATGACACACCTCAGCTTCAGCAGCAGAAGACACGCGGCTCTCAGGGGTCTCGGTGCAGTGCAGCGTCCGCAGCCACGGACCCCATCACTCTACATCAGGTGAACATCTGCACCGGTTGCTCCGCCCCTTCTGTTGAGCTCTGGGTGATGCATCTGCAACATCAACAATCCCCCATCGCCTCGTTAACTGCAGCTCAGCATCGCTGTGATTAACTCACCTGCTCCCATGGATGGCAACAAACTAAAGGACAAACAAGAGCTGAGGGGGGCTGGGTCAGAACCAGAACTATGAAGATGGGATGTTGGGAGATGTTTTCAACAGGAACTGTTTATAGAGAGAGAGTTTGTAGGGTGAGGAGGGCTGGCAGAACGTGAGCCGATAATGACCAGATGTCAGATTGAAACTGAATACACTTAATGCGGTGAAGACGCGTGCTGAGCTGTGCTTGTAGCTCACGCTGTGGAATGAGAGATTTGACACACTTGCCTGTGATGTGAGATATCTCCATTGTGGTGACGGATAAGCTGTGGAGGTTTATAATGGAGCAGAAATACATCAATATTACAGCACTTACAGTAAATGCCACAAAAGCTATTAAGATGTGGAGGTGCGCAGTCTGACTGCTCAATGTCAGGATATTTATAGAACCATGAAGATTGTTACTTTACAGTCACGTCTGCATTTCATTCATTATTTAAACATAACAATTGCTGTTTGATAGGATCAATCAAAAGTACCAGTTGCTGACAGTCTCTGCGGGGTTGAGAGATATGCAGGAGGTAAGGCTTAGTGGTTGCGTGCTCATACATGTTGAGCTGTGGTGCTCTTATAGACGATGGAAGTTCGAGTATGGCTCAGGAAATTTTCAAATCCAGAGCCATCCCTCTCCTCTCTGTAACTTCCTGACATGTGTCTGTATAAAAAATAATATAAATAATAATTACATTTAAAGCATGAAGACAAGTTGCACCATGTTCATATTAATAACAACCAATAACATCAACTCTGTGACATCACACCTGATGTGAGGGATAAGAAAATGTTCAATAAAAGTGAAGTTATTTTGTCACATAAAGTGATGTCTTCATTTGATAAAGAACAGCAGAAATTTGTCTGGAGGTTTGAAGTATGGCTCTGGTCTCTCTACCAATGATCACACACAACAGCTGGAGATCTTCTTCACTGAACCTGCACCTCATTCTCAAAGCCACTACATGTCTCTGTTATCTCCCGGCTTAGCCAACTCATCCGTGCAAGCATGTAGCCCACCAAAGACACCACCCACCCCTCCTTCTCACACCGCGAGAACACACACCTCCCCACCAATCAGAGGAGGCCTCAGAAGAGAACCCCCTCTGGCAGGTCACAGACACACACCCACGACACGCTCCGCCGGCAGACGGACACATTGAAGTTGAGCCTGCATGCCTCAGCGCTCGTCCTCTCAGCTTTTCTTCCAAGTCAGGATTGGAAGTGGCTGTGACTGTGTGTGGGCTGATGTATTCCACGCTTCCTGGGTTTGGAGACACTGTCCATATTTCAATGTCAGGCTTCCCATAACCAATTACGGCCCTCAATCTTAGTGCTAAACGACCCCTGTAATGTAGCCGGAGATAGAGACGATAGAGAGTAAATTTCAGACGCCCTCGCTGACCGCGGGCGAGCGGAGATGAGTGACATCACAGCTTTATGGGAATCTGGGTTCAGCAGGAAACCTGGTGACCTTTAAACATCTTTGACAAGAAAACCTCGCTGCCCTTTTGTGAAAATGCTAATTCCAAATGTTTGCCAGGTACCACCGGGACACGCCCAGCATGTCAAACAGAAACAGAGGCAAAGCCCCGGGGGTAAGTGGGGTCAGCTATCGGATCTTCTCATGTCAACAGGAAATGCTATGAGATTGTACACATTTGTTTTCCTCGGGGCTCTTTACATGTTTGTTTCTTGAATATTATTTCAAGCAATGTGACCTTTCAGACAGAAAATAGTTTGTTGTTCACCATTCAGATTTGAATTTAATTTTAAAGCTGCACTCAGTAACTTTTTGTTAAACAAGTAAAAGACAGATCAGTGTTCAACAAGATTTGGTCGGGTCCAATTGCCTGGGAAAAAGTCAGTTTGCCTTAACTGGACTTCAAAATTAGCACAGAAAAACACAGTAATCTGCAATTATATGTTTCCAACAGAGATGGCAGTCATAACCGAAGGACTGCAGCTTTAATACAACAAGTGGAAAATACATGCAACCTTTTTCACATTAATTTAAATTACAATTTCAGATTCCTATGAAATTAGATAATTAGATCAATAAAACTCAAACTTGCACTCATGAGAATTAAATAAGAGGTAAAATGCTACCCAAATATAATATAATACATCTTAAAAGTAATCTTATTTTTTCAAGCATTAGAACTCCGTAGTTCTAATATTCGAGTTAAATAATAAAAAATACACCTGTTGAGTGCCGCGCTGTGGATGTGAACACACCACACCTACACCTCAAGGTTTCATTAGATGGAGTTGCCCATCAAACATTTGCATTTATATCCTCTGTGATGAATTCTGTTTGCCTTACGGACCATCAGGCCCGCTGGACCGTGTGCAGTGCACCACCTTTAGCATTAAAAAGGACGACGGCGGTTTTAAACAAAGAGAATCATTACTGTCACGCTGTATTCATTGGCTGCGGCGGCGCTGATGCGACAGATGCAAACACAATTACGCTAATGGAGGAGTGAGTGGCGCACTCGTAGCACGAGGACCTCTTCATGAACCAATCAGCTCGGTTCTCTGGGAAACGTGTCATAGAGTCCTCTTTGTGTTAATAAGCAGCTGTCATGAGCTTTTGATATCTCTGTTTACCCCACTGTTTTCTTAGCGTCCATCAACAACATCTCACCTGTTTAAATCATCCCAACATCCGTCTCTCCACTGTGAAACTCTTTCTCGTGTCTCCTCCTCTTCATCTGTGAGATAAAGCAGAGGTAAGCAGTTTAAACACAGGCATTTCCTGTGGCACAGCAGCTAAAAAACTCATTAAACTCAAACAAACAGCCAATCATCACAGGAGTTGTTTTGGGTTTGTCTTCCGGGCTGGTTTCAATCACATTACTTCTTCACTAAGCAGGGCTATTTATCCCTCACTGGTTATGTGATTAAGGTCAGAGGCTGTCCGTCTTTATGGCACGTTTTTATTTGGCTCTGGGTCACAGAAGCGACGGCTGTGGCAGAGCCGCTGTGGAAGATTTGGATGACCCTCGTTCTGATTAGCCATTGATTTCCCATAGGAGCCGCGTCACACTCCTGCAGATCAGAGCTTTGCTAATAAGCGGCGTTAGCAATACAGGAAGTGCAATGAAAGCAACAATAAAGCCACGCTGGCTGAGATGTGTTAAGGCTGCGGGTGGCGTGAGTCCTAATGGATAAATGGAAAACATTCTGCTCATTTCTTCACCAGAACTTCATTGAGTTTAACATGTTTAACATGCTTTTAAGCTAATTTTTTAAAGTCACTCCCTCCAACATTAACAAATATCCAAGATATTAAGTTAATTTACAATCATACACAATAACATTGTTAAATTCATTGTTAAAACATTTCTACTCAGTGCTGTTTAGTCCTACTAAAATTATTTTCAAAATTACGGCTTTAAAAAATGCTATTAAATTCTGTCCATTATCTAGGATGGAAATCTTTTGCTGATTTGTACACAATATATTGTGGGTTTGCATTATCCACAAACAAGATGCTCAATTGTCCAAAAAATGTGTTAAGGTAGGCAGTACACACACTGGGTTTTGAGACGCAGCCGATCTGATTCTAAAAACATTCAACCAAACTCCCAGAGAAACCAGGCCAAGGCAGCAAAACCAACTCCAGAGACGCCGAGCAGAGTTTCTGATGCAATCACTGAACAGTTTTCAGAATAAAAACATGAGATGTTGCACCACAAAGTCCACATGGTTCTGCCATGGCAGCCATTGATCCAATCACTTGTTTTTGCACTAGTATCAGATTCTGAGAAACACAGATGTAGCTCACTATACCTTCACATGATACCTCCGGTCTGGACGTTTGGGGAGATCTTTCCTTGAGTCTTCTCAAATGAAGATCTCTGAGAGAAAGAAAAAATGGAACAAGACATCATGGCTCTGTTCCAAAACATAGTAAGGTGTCTACATAGTAAGGTGTCATCATTTTAAGACATGATGTGTAAACAGTTGTGCTAGCTACATTTTAAAGCAGACTTCAACATATTTTGTTCTCTTTTTCTAAGTGAGAATCACGTTATTTATGGAGCTTCTAATCCCTTTAAAATGAAACAGGAAAAATAGTTCAATCAGATTCAGAATGGACTATTTAACTCCATATTTGTGTGTGCTACATATTTATGCTTTAATATCACACTATTAGCTTAGCAACCCGACACAACTGAAATCAACTGTAATTCAAATCTCCAGTGCATTTTGCCCGAGTGCCGTTTGTTTAATGCACAGAGCTGCTGCCTATGTAGGCCATGAAAGCTGACCATTTGTGCAGTAAACAGCAAAGCAGTTTTCTAGGTTTTGGAACAGAGCCCATGGGTTTGTCTAAAACAGATGCTGAGAAACACAAACTAAATGCACACAAGTGACATCATTAAAGATGTATAATTATGATAATATGATCTCTTTCATTCATTCATCTCCCTACCTGAAGAAAAACCTCAGACTGGCCAGATACACACACACACACACTGACCCCACCAGACCTTAAACAGACTTTCAGGCAATTATTCAGACAGCTAATTAGGTCAACCTGCTCCTTTAGGCCCAACAGCACAGAGGCCCGGGACACTACAGACTGACCCGCTGACCCTCCTTCTCTGATTGGTTCACCGCATGTCTCACTGGTGGGCAACCGGCGATGGAAAACTCCTGCCAGTCTCCAGAGCTCCCTATAAATACCGGACAGCTTCTGGAACCTTCAGGAACTCTGGAGTGTGATGTAAAATTCACACAGTGCAGTTAAAAACATCTGATGACGTCTGATGTTAAAGAGCCTTTTAAAGTCAACGTGCCTTAACGCTGAGCCCAGTTTTAATGTGCAAAGGGAGAAAACAGTCAAGATGACATCACACCCTCCCCTTTAACCGTTTAATTCTGGTTAAAAGTCTTTCTTCATGGGTTATAATGGGTATAATGGGTTCTGAAAATCTTTAAACCACAATAAACCAAAAAAGGTTGCTGTGGCTTGTTGGTAATGAGGTTTTACACAGTTAAATAGAATGAAAGAGGCTGGTCACACACACACACACAGATTAAGGGCAGTGGGGGGCAACAAGCTACACCACCCAATCAACAGCCATTGAAATCTTCTTCCTCTTTCAGTGAGAACCGATGAGAAGCAATTTTTGAAAACACATCCAGATGTCCACCCCCAGCGAACAAACTCAGGCTGTTGAACAATTTCGATTAAGAAATGTTACTGTGAATGTTCTAGGAACGTTCAAAACAGTAACATTAAAAATCTTCCACTAACATTACTGCAACAGATGCTAAAATCATCACTCAATTATAAAAAGCCGAAAAAAGTATTATGTCTTGAGACACACACAGACACACTCTCTCTCTCTCTCTCTCACACACACACACACACTCACACAGGCCTCTCTCTGATAGCCAATGTGACATTTCATTGTTCTCCCCCAGGGTTGTGTTGATCCGTGTGTTACCTCTAAATCTTGTGCCCCCCCACCTGCCTTCATCTTGCCATTCCAGAGAGGAAAGGTCAACAGCACCATTATTCTACACTGAACCCAGAACCACGTTTATACTGAAGGCTCAAAAAGAACCACAAAGTAAAATACATAGGGAAGCAAAGCAATCGGAGAACACTATTGGCTGATGCACAGCAAAGCTTTGAAGCTGATTGGCTAGAGAGTTAAAAGCCCATTGTGCTGACTGGCAGTCGTTTTGAAGCTCTTTGTAACTGGAAACTAGGTGTAAAACCACAATTCAAAAGTTTTGAAAGACTTTCATGCTTTCATCACATATGAAACAGCTGACTTTAGAGACTATAAACTTAAATATTGTCACTGTAAAATCTGAATATAATTTAACCACTTTAGGAAGCATTTTATCCTGTCCTAAATCACCAGCACCCTCCTGTGACATCATAAAGAGGTCATTACCATCACAGCGTTTTGTTACGATATCACACTGAATTAACCTCCAGCGTCCAATAATTATTATGGCCCATATAAGTCATTCATTCTTTCCCTTCTTTCATTCTTCAACTCTAATAAAACTCACATTGAAAGTATCCTAAGATGCTTCAAAACGATTTTACAACTCACTGTAAGACGAGTTTCCATCACGGCAGAGAAATACATGAAGGTTAACAAGACTTTTGAAAACAAGTCGACTACAGGTAATAATTTCAGGCCTCAAGGACATCACACAGTGAACCGAACACAAATTCATTGTACTCAGTTAACCATTGCACTGCTAAGAAATATAAACCTTTTCCTTTAAAAAAGCAGCTAAAACTATTGGACAAACCTATCCTGTGTCCAACCTAAGCTTGGATCTTTTCACATCTTTCCAAATGGACAAATCAACATTAGTGCACAGCGGTACATTAACACAACCTTATCAATCAGCGAGAGTCATCAGTCACTCTCAGACTAATCTCAGACTAAACACTGATCTGAGCTCAGCAAAGTCATGCCTAGACTAATGGCTCGAGCAAGGCCAGACTTAAGTGTCTTTAAATCCTGTAGGGCTACACTGGTTATCTTAGCCCAGCAGGCAAAAGCAGCAAACGCAGCGTGGCAGATAATGAGAGAGGTGAAGATACAGACAAAGACGTACAACGAAACAGGGGATGACCACCAATGAGAGTCTTACTTAATTACTTCCTTAATCGATCGGCCTGATTGGGTCAGTAGAGGCTGCTGGTGCAAGGCCAGGTATTGACCCATGTGTTGGTTGTGGATTTGTTGTGCTGTACATAACAAAACCATCAGCGCTTTACAAGAGAAACGTGTTTTAAAATAAAAGACGTGACCCTGTCTGAACTTACTAATAAAGCTGGTTTTTGGGTTTAAATACACAGCTTTTTGTTGTGCTGGTTAAAAGTCTCTTCACATCCTGATAGCATCACTAAGTGAAGTGGTGTAAATATATTTATGTCCTCTGTGAAAGATGCAGGATCATAAAATGTTTGTCCAATACTTGCATTTGGTCCAGACTTCCCACTTGAATCTGCATATCTCTGCAAACTTGTAGCAGAAGTCGCTCTGAAGGGTGGGTGGTGACTTGCGCTTTTAAATCTAGCATGTTATTGCTAGCCTCTCCAAAACTGTCTACCCTACCTTTACTTACAATCAATAACTGACTAGCGTACTGCTATGCTAGTACTGCATCTGTAAGCAGCCCACAAAGATTTGGAAGAGAGCAATTACTCGTTATTTTATACAAATTCAGAACATTATCACAGGAGGATCGAGTTTAGCTTTTGTGTTTCCCTGCCAATTTGCCTTATATTGTATTTTAGATAATGTAATATTTCTTCTCGCCTCTCCACTGGTTTTAATGAGTTTGAGGGCGAGACTGTGGGGTTTAACGCAGGTCTTACACAGCCTCCATACAAATTCAGCTCTCATTAAACACATTTATGATCTCTGCAACTAACAAATTACAAGGAGGGTAAATTCAAACATCAACTTTCCCCTTCAATCTGCCTTTATGTCTCTTGAAAACTTTGAAAATAAACTCCACCCTTAGGCTCAGCCCTGGCTACACAGAGCACAAACATTCATCTAGTGTCTCTCTCAACATCTCAAAGATAAAGTCACTGTGAAGTGCGTTTATTTTTGACCTTGCTGCCCTGGTCAAAATATAATTTCCTATTGTACCTCACCATCGTACGGTTTTACAAACCCCGCTCGTTCATCTCACACAGGCCTGTTGAAAAAACTGTCCCACATGCCGAAAACTGAGTTTCATTTTGGCTGCATTCACACAGTCATTGATCAGAATAGACACCGTATTTAATAACAAGTTTGACTCTTGAATTGAACTGTTCAACATCTTACAAGAACAGCTGAAATGCAGCCTGTGCCCTAAATCTGTTTTTAACTTTTGCAATATTTGTAGGTAACACCTGTAACCACGGAGACAACAGTCAATATAAATGATTGATCCAAAATTGAAAAATGCCACGATTTACTCACCCTCATGTTCATTAAAAATTCATGACTTTCTTTCCTCTGTGACAGAACACAAAGATAAATCAGACAGCATTCACAGAGAGGAAGTGTTAATGTCATATGGTGTCATGGTTCTGCTATGAAATTTGAATAAATGTTGGGCTGTTTTAAATACTAAAACTGATCTGAGTATGTGCAAAATGATCAGTGAGCTGCATTTAATTTTTCGCTCGAGTGCTTTATTAAGTGTTAAAATGAGTCACAATGAACATCCATTATATTACAGTTTACCAAACCGGATAGTCATTAAATTTAATCCTTTTGTGTTCGGCAAAGGAAAGAAAGTAACACCAGTTTTAAACGACAGATAACTGACTGAATGATGACAGAATTTTCATTTTTGGGTGAAGGAACGCTTTAATTAACTGACAGCAGCGTAGCATGACATCTGAGTACAAAACTGATGGGAGAAGCCTTCGTCTTAAGACAACGACTGCTTCTAAACTCACAAAATAACATTCAGCTCATATTCTGCCTCTCTGTGTTAATATTATGTGACAGTCTATTGGCTCTGCAGCTGTGTTCATAACACTGGTTTACTGAACGCACTCCCAAAATACACCACCTGACAACTTAAAGCAGTCCGTTCAGTTATAGAATTTCACACTGATTTATAACTGAACTGTGTGTAAACACAACAGTATTCAAACCTCTTAAAAGAGGAGTGACAACAGTTTTTTACTGCTAGATGAATGCATGAGTATCATTCTATGATTGTTGCTTTGTACCTCTACAACTTCTTTGTTCCCCCATTAATCTGTATATTTTTCCTAGCTATCTATTCCTCCACCTGTCCTTTTCCTCTCTACCCTTTGTCATCCGTCTTTGTAATCTAATTTTTAACGTCTTAGTGCATCTTTCGTTTTCTCATTTTCTTTGCCTCTCCTCTTCACCCTTCCTTCCTCGATCTAAATCTCTTTTTAAGTCGTGACACTGCAGAATATTACCAGCGATTGTCTGACAGATGCCTTTAGCCAGGGCCTCTGTTTCCACAATCACATTAGCCGTTAGCGCAGCTGGGGAGGCGCTGGAGCGAATCAGGTTAAGTAGCTGCTCAGGGGTACAAACAGTAGAGGACCACCTGGAGTTCAGACCGGCCCACTTCAGACACATGTGTACACACACACTTTGTGCCATTAGCACAATGAGGGTGCACATTTCTACACTTTACATACATGTGCATGCGTGCTACATGCATGCAGACACATATGCACACACATGTAGGATCTCTATTCAACACAACTTCACACTTCAATATACCACCACAGAAAACATACTAAACTTCAGGACTAGCATTATGACAGATTCAAAGCTGAGTGCTAATTTTAGCTGCTAATTTATCTTCAAACAAACCTCAAGGTTCTGTTAGTGTCAGTATCATCTGACGGTCATGTCAGCTAACTCGCTCAGGTAAACATGCTATTCACTAAACTAAAACGCATTACTGCCTCTGCAAAGGCTCTACAAACATGATTCTGCTTTTAATCCTCGGGTTAAAGATACAGTCAGAGAAAACAAAAACACACAGGTGCAGGTCAAGCTCTTTATGAGATTTCAGCCTCTGTAAATAACCGTAAAAACAACTGGGCAAACAAAAGTATAAAGCACATTTTAAGCAACATCTTATGCCTGTATTAACTGAATAAACAAATGAATTATGTAAATTATTTCACTCCTGTGCAATGGAATGTATAAACACCGTTTGATGCAACAAATACAATAACAACAAATAAATACATTTCAGCAAAAAACGTTAATAAAACGTGTGCTTGAGATTAAAATGTTTTAATAAGTGGCGTGACAGCAGACACAAGGAGAATACAGAGAGATTAATGAATTATTTCACGGAGAAAAAGATGAATGAGGGACGGTTAACAGAGGAGGCGGAGAACAGAGAACGAAACGCAACAATCTTCCTGTGATCTTGTGTGCCCCGTGAATAAAAACCTTGGGAAAAGCAATTAAACACCAAACAAGGATACATGACTGCAGCGAGTCAAACTGATGATAATGGATTATCCGTATAATCAATGTGCCCATAGCAGGACTACTCATGAATTAATCACAACCAACACGAGAGCAAACAGAAACAGGCTAGTTTTACTAATGTCTCCCACTGCCTAGCAACACTCAGCCATAACATGCACCGCGCCACCACTCAAAAACTGCCAAATGCATCTGATTACACACATGAAAGACATGTGCTCGCATGTAAACATGCACACAGCATGCCCAGAAGACATGCTGAAAGCATGCAGACATGCAACCTCAAACCTGACAGTTTTCATTTAACCACTTGTTTCTTTTTCACCAGCATTGTACCGTGTTACTCTTTGGATTTTCAAATAGAATTAAAATATACAGCATGTCTTTCACAGACTTTCACAGAAATTAATTTTTAACAAAATAAGTATGAGAAATGTAACCAAAAACATTGATTTGTGGGTCAATAGTAAAATAATCACACTATTTTAAACATGACTTCACCCCATCATACGCTGTTGGTTTCCACTGAACAATACCGGGGTACCGCATAAGAAACGGAAGAAAGAAATGGAAGGAGAAATGGAAGCCAGAGAGAGAAAGAGAGAAAAAAAAGAACGACAGCAGAGACAACTGACATAGCATAGCATGCACACACATGGTGGATACACAGCTAGTTACAGAAGTATAGTTCTCCATCTCTCTCATCCCCTTTCCCGCCGTCACCACAGCAACATGCCTGGAGGGCAAAACAACAGGGGCAAGAACCGACGGAGGCAGAAAACATGCAATGGTGCGAATGGCAATAAGCAAGTGATAGAGGACAGACCCATTGGCCATACATCACTGGTTTGTTTACAAATGTACAAACCTGGAGGTCCACAGACATCAGAGACATGACACTCGCTCCTATAAGTTTCTGTGCAACCCCAAATTTCACAAACACTGCGCTGTGTGCGGCCTAGGCAAAACACAATGACCCAAACATCTGTGGCTGAGTGTGAAAACAAGTGCAGATCGAACAAAAGAGACTTTCTGTGATGTTACCTGTAAGAAAATGATTTTGACAGGCCTCGTGCCTCAGACAGCTGGACGTCTGTGATGCTCCCCAGAGTTTGTGCGTTTTCCTAAAAGGAGCGACACGCCACCATCAATTTCACCGACTTTAAACGCACCGAGGGAGAAAAATAACATTTTACAGCGTTTAATTAAAGGGTTTTAGTTTAACAAACCTGCGAAAAGCGCAAATGTTTGCGCTCGCTGACCGCTGAGGTGAGAGGCGGGGGCGTGGCCGTCAACACGGCGACCTGTCAATCACAAAGCGCGCGAGAGAAGCGACGCCCACGACTGTAGTTCTCATGCTAAACTGGTAACTAGCGTTGCGTTTGGTTAACTAGTTAGTACCGGACGTCAGTGAAACCCAAACAAGTTTCTTGACAGGGGTTGTTTTAGTTACACGCATCTTCGTTTACGCTTAAAGACTCGTTTAGTTTCCCCCTCAGTGGACCATCAGTCAACAGACACCTGCCACCCGCGACGCTTTCTCCGCAAACTGCGCGTTTAATTTCACTTTATCACTTTTATTTCCTTTCTAGAGGATCGTTTGGAAAAGGAGGATTGATTTTGTAACTTCTTTAAGCGAATTCCCACAGACCCGGGTTGCGCTGCTTCGCTATGGAGCATCGGGGAAGCGCGCAGCTCTGTGACTAACAAACTCGCCACACTGCGGCACGGCGCTGCGATATAAACGCTCCCGTCCGCCCGTCGCTCCGAGTCGCGGGGATGTTGTAAAAACGTTAGTTTGACGCGGGACTACGAGCCGAAGAGGGTGAAGAGACAGAGCGGCGACGGGTGCGGAGAACGGGGGATATAATGATGGCTCTCGCGGCGGTGTGCGTCTGCCTCCTCGCGCTCGCCTGGATCAACTCGCGCCCGGTCCACGCGAACAACCGGCACGCCGTGTACTGGAACAGCTCCAACATACAGTGAGTGCGTTTGTAAGTTTGGTTCGGTGTGTGGATGGATGGATGGATGGATGAATGACCTCCCGTTTGTGGGTTGGTTCGCGGAGAACGGATACAGGTGAATCTCACCAAAGCTGTCAGGAGTCCAGCTCACCTTACTGGTTTTCGTTATGTGTTGCTTAATGGAAATACAACCTGCTTTTGACATTGTTTTGCTCGGGATGCGTTTGTATTTCACTGCAAATCTGACCGTATTGTCCCTTTAATTGAGTTGATTTAATTGATATTTAAAGCGATGTTCGTGTTAAATCGTGTTGTTAATATTCCGTCACAGTGAGGAATAAGAGGCGTGTTGTTGTGTTTGTGGTCGATGTTGTCTATGAACTGTGATCATGCCAGGTTTGCTGAGATCCACGCACGTTGTGTGTAAGAGTTGGGATTTTAGGAGACGATTGTGGCTGGTGCGCTGAGGAAGTTGATAAAGTCTCTCGTGATGTTTGGTTTTCCTCCAGACAGATTCATTTCTCTCGCTGTCACGGAGCTGAATTCAGTGGTTTGTGCAGACAGGTGATAATTCACATTTTTTGATAGCTAAATAATCAGTGAGGATATCTGTGTGGTGTTTGGTAGATGTTTTATTTCGTGTTATCTGCTGGCTTATCCCTTGTCTGTATGGCTTCTATACTGTAGCCTCTCATCATTTTAATATCTTTTGTCTGTAATTACAAGAACTGTTAGGGTGATGAATGAGAAGTCTCGTGCCTTTAGTGTTGTTATCTTAAGATTAATCACATTTATCTCTCCTCTGATAAAAGGGAGGGCGCGTACCTCCTTTGCCTCCCCCCATGTCTATTTGTATTCATCTCATCCATCTTTCTCCTGACTATATTCTACTGAACATCCCTCCTCGCTTCTTTTGATCCTCTGTGACTCTCGTTTTGCTATATTTTCCCCACTTTCAGCTGCCTGTAAATATGCATCAGTTTGTCTCTGAAAGAAACCGTTTGGTAATAACGCTTGCATTTAAACTCTGGTAGCACGTATGGCAGGGAGCATTGTGCTCCAAACGTTTCTGTAGCGTTGCTCGAGAACCTCTGGTGCACGCAAGCAGCCCAACAGGCACCAGCTGCAGTGGCAATTAAGTGTGTCAAAGAGTTTGTGTGTGTAGAGATGAGAAGAGCCTCATTAATACCCAGTGCCTCATTATCTTAACCGCACCGTCTTCAAAGTGCACAGCAGTCACACGTATTCCTGTGTCACATTCTGTTGATGCTGTTATCTCTTACCTTTAATTATCCCTCGTCTTTGAACGTAAGTTTGGTTAGATGTCTGCGGATGCATTCATACAGCCAGATGAAGAGTAGTCTCTAAAAATATAGTTTAATCAATGTTTTTGCATTGTTAGCATTAATAAATGCCAGGTGCTTGTAGATAGTATAAAAGGTGCGTGTGTGTGTGTGTCTCAATGAAAGGAAACAGAGAGGCAACAAACACTTGAGTTAACTTGTATTAATCTTGGCAGGAGTCGAGCAATTCAGGATGTGGTAGATGAGGAGAAAACTTGTGTTGTGTTTTTGAGTTCCTGTGATGCCTCTGGAGTTGATGAATGCTTCCCATAGCTGTGTGTGTGTTCAGAACTTTGTGTCAGTACATTGGTACCTGCATATTTCTGTTAGTTTTGAGCCTATTTCTACTCCCACACTGGGAACAGATCTGTAAAATAATGCGAAAACTGACCCAGATTGCAGGTAGCTGAGGAACCCGCTGAGGCCTTACGGCATGAATACTGATCCCAGATCAGTCCTGAGAGGCTTAAAGCTTCAGGCCACACGCTGCTCAGAAGCTCATGAAGTCATGGTACAAACTGGAGCAACCATCTCCCTACCAACTGGTTCCCATGAGACCCTCAAGGGCATGAGAATGTTTGTGGGCAGAGAAGTGGCCCGGTGGGTGTTTGCAGTTCTAGAAGAGACCCTCATTTTACTACATATGTAAGGTTAACTTTTGGTCCAGGTGGCAAGACCAGGACATCCAGTGAGAAGTTGCCAGCGTAGCCGGTGGAGTTGTTTACGTTCGCTAATGCCTGCAGAAAGAGTAACAGGCTTGCACTTTGCAGAGGCAGATGAAAGTGTTGACTGATAAAAGAAGTTTCATGGATGTAGAGAAAATTTTTGCTTGCAAAATCTGTTTGAAATTTCACTGGAAAGTCAGGTGAGTGGAGGATAATCAATCATGCAAGATGATGTATCTGGGGAAAACGCCAAATCTGGAGGAACTCTGAAAGAACATGGATCTCGGTGTAGCACAACAGAAGTTCACAGGGAGCCTTTGGCACAGGAGTGGTTTGGTAGGCATAAACAAGCAAACAGAATAAGTATGCAGGGTTTGGATAAGGATAGCGAGGATGACTCGGTAACACACGGCTGGGCTTTGATTGGATCTGCACGGCCCCATTAGCAGGCAACACTCTTCAGATTCTGCTGGCGCTGAACTGCAACCCGAGCTCATTACAGCTGTCCCAGCTAATGGAACACACGCTCGCACACAAAGTCATTTAGATACGATCTGTACACACGCACATGCTAAGTCTCCAGCACGCAAGCGTGCATGCTAATGTGCTAAATGCGCATCAAGCTGACAAGCCAGCAGATGAGAAGTGCCCTCATACACGCAAAATGACAAGAACAAAGGAAGGAAAGTACAGGTACACACACATTAAATCGTTGCTGATCCCAGGTTCTCTGCTAATTAGAGAAGTTTGATGTGATACAGGTGCAGCAGAGCAAGGTGGCCGTAGGGTACATTTCCTGTGGCGTCGTGACCTTTGGCACCCGGCGCTGGGTTGGTGTTGCAGGCAGGTATTAGAGCAGGGCCCTTTAATTGGTCAACCTCTGTCAACATGATGATAACAAACGAGAGCCCTGCTCTCAGACCGCACAGCTAAAAACACTCAGAGCTCCAGGCAACAGTGAAGGGCAGCAGCACTGCTTATGTAAGAGCAGAGTTCTGTTAGGAGACGATGAAATGGATGGAGTGTGTGTGTCTGCTCAGAGTTGTGCTGCGTTAAAGAAACGTAAGCTCCAGCTCAATGTGACCTTCAAGAACTGGGTCAAATGATTCTGAAATTCACTTTTAGTGATTTACACTTACCTGTGGCGCTCAGATTCAGTTTACCTTCCTGTGACTGTTGCATATATTGCAGCTGTTAAATGTTAAGTTAATTTGTTTCAGCCAAGTCATCTAATTACCCACAAGTCAAGTAATTCACCAGCGGAGCATCATTTTTTCTTATTAATCAACTATTGAAGAAATCAATTGATGCTGCCTCCGTTTTAATCAATGAGAGCATTTCAGAAGCTGCACAGAATTGGTCAGTGTTTTGTAAGCTGATTTCTGGTTTATTAATAAAACATATTTAATGTATTATAATGAAATACCCAGCAAAGCTGATACAGCAGTAAACTTGACTGTTCGAAAAATGATTTGGAGAAAATGCAGCCCTCAGTGTGGTAGTTACAGGAACAGAAAATGTCCCGTTTAGTTAAGAGTTAATTGCCTTATTAGTGAGGCTTTTGCCTTCTCTGTTTGAATGCTTTAGCTGAAATTAGGTTGTGCTTATTTAAGCCATAAATCTGAATACCATTGTTGTTAGATTTTATTGGTGATTTGATGTGTTATTAAAATGTAAGCTTAGCAGTAATAGATTTTTTCCCATTCAAGTGGATAGGATCTGTAATTGCGTGCCAGTTTTGTTGTTGGATAGCTGCCTAGGGAACGTAGGCAAGATGGCCACCAAGTGAACCAAGTTGCCTTAAAGAGATTTTGGGTGGACCAAACTACTGTTATATTGGGTGGAACTGCTGCAAGTTACAGATATTAGTAGTGGTGGAACTTCAAATGTATTTGAACAGACACAATGCTCTCATTTCTTTTTTTAAGCAGCACAGTTTCAGACGTAAAGCTTTGATTTTAGGCAGAAAATCAAATTACTGAGGTGACAGTGCAGTGCTGCTACCATTATGGATCGTTGCTTTAATATTAGGCCAGACTGAATGCATTCTGCTCTGCTATTAGATGAAACAAGACTAGTGGGTGGAAAAAAACTGGTGGCAAAAAGAAGAGTAAAGTTTTAAATTTGGTGCACCATCTCCTGTGCTACAGAGCAAATGATCAGCGTGACAAATGGCTTCTGTGAGAAACGGAGGTACTGGGTGGAGTGATCAGTGAGCGGCGGAGCTCATTACAGTCACACACATCCTGTTAATGAAACAACAAAATCAGACAAACTCGCACTGAAAACAGGGTCGCACACAGAGCAGTGCCTGACAGAAGAGTCTGCTGTGTAACTGATGCGTGGAGACGCTAGAATTTATTTTACAAGCGTTACCTTACAGCTGCAACCTTTATGTTTGAACGTTCCTGAATTCTTTAATTAGCTTCTTGAATTGTTAAAAATTGCTGCTTTGTGTGTTTGCATCAGATGGATGTTTTAGATGATGCATGGAAGAACAAAGATAGAATTACTCTCATTTGTGAAATACTGTTTATTTCTATTCTAAATACTATTTAAATACTGTTGTGAAAATGTTTAAAATGCCAATTAAACATGTATAGATTTGTATAGACATAATAGACAGATATAACTTATTATATTAACAAAATGCCAAATAAGGTTTAGTGTGTATCTTTGTGCTGTGAAATGTCTCCTGGATATAGAAAAGGTAATAAATTCAAACCCTGGTTCCCCAAGTTAGTCCTTATGCCATGGGACTTAATTTGTGCAGGTAGATAAAATCTATTTTAGTCTTTGAGCGTGTTTTTATTTTTTTCTAGCCAGCACACAAGAGGAAAGTGGTATTGATGAAAAGGACCAAGAAATGAGTTTAGCACAGAATTACTTGAAAGGTGTTAAAAGAATCAGAGACTGACAAGTTAATTAATGCAGAGAGATGAGGAGCAATGATGAAGATTAGAAAATGAAGTGTAATTGGAGGCTTTAGAATGTAGAAGAACGTTTGTTTTTTAAATGCATGGAACGGCTCAATTTGGTGCAAAAGCATTGCGTCTGTTGCTCGTTGAGACAAAGGAGCATGTGCTGTGCTGATCTGTGCTGTTATGCTGTGGCTACGCTCTCCAGGAAGAGAAAGACAAGTGGATTTGCCAGTTGATTATATGCAAGGCGGTCCGTCTGGCTTGGTCTGATGGAAAAGTCTTGGTAATTCTGCAAACCAAATGCACATTATTCACCGACATGTTGTATTGAGCCGTTTGTCGCCTGTCTGTTTCAGAAGACAGAAAACACAGCAGATATGAAATGCCTGTTTTTGAAATGATTTGCCTAAGCTTTGGTGTATAATTTGTGCTCTGTTGTTCTCGCTCTCAGATGTTCCTAAAACCTAATCAATCACAACCCTAATCGACGTGTGATGAGGCGAGTGAATCTTTAATGAGGTGGAAGCGTTATAACTTGTTTTTCTTGCCCCCAACTAGGCTGAATCGTTCCTGTAAAATTGACACATCTGTGCCTAACATCCCGCTGGTCTGCTGCATGCAGAACGAGAAGGACTGCGTGCTAGCAGAACGTCCACAGAGCGGTTCCGTGTAGGTATGTGTCCGTCCTGTTCCGCCTCTTCATTTCCAGAGTGACGTCTGTGAGTTCCCTGCCGCTCTGTGACTCATGCCTGCACCCTTAGTGAAGTAAAACCAGTGGCTCACTGAACTTCCTCAGGGTTCCCAGGGGAACGTCAGATTGAGAAAAGAGACGATGATCGATTCAAGCTGAATGCAGGAAGGGCCTCTAGCCTCCAAATAAATATAGAACCATTAAATACGAGGCCTTCGGTGTCTGAGGAGCGGTCGATTACAGGTCTTGTGATAATCAATGCACAAATTCATTTTTGGTTGAACGTGAGGCTGTGTGAGAAATACCAATTACAAGTGAGAGCAGAGCGGGCACAGAGAGAGGGATTGATCTGAATTTGAGAGGAGACAGTGTAAAGCCTGGCTCTGTCTCAAACACCCTCAGGTCACCTCTCTCACACACACCTGGAGAACTTACAGTGAGTATGCAGAGATGAAAAGTAGAAAACGACGGTGAGATGGAAGTCAGCAAGGGAGAGGAAGAGCTCGGAGAGGAAGAGCTTGGTGTGGCTTTATTAGGGTAAAAACAGCAGCAGTGTTACTGTCATATAGGTTAGACCATTCTCCTAACTACTCTACATTAAACTACCCCCAGCATCAAAGTGATGTACTGTAAACTGAACAACCCCTCTGGACTTTTTAGCGACTGCATAGCAACACCCTGGCAACCACCCAGAACATCTAGGCATCATGGGAGCATCAAGTTTTGCACAGGCAAGCGCTGCTCGTATTCTAACACACAGAAGTGTTACCAGCTGGTTGGATGGTGTTCTGACTGCTGGTCTCACTACAGTTCTTAAGCTGCTGTAACGTAAGAAGAATCTTAAACTCTAGATGCTAAAGTCTGATTAAGTGGTTAAAGACTTTTAAGTGGTTAGAAAAGTCTTTACTGTCATTTTGTGGCTCTTCTGAAAAAGCCTGTGGATTTATGCATTGCTCTTATACAGTCTATTTCTGTTGGCCTCTTCCTGCTTCTGAAAAATGCTTCTGTCAGATCTGGAGTAGTGCAGGTCCTTCTGAAATAATCTCTGAACCAACCACTTTATGTTGCTACATAGACAAATAAAGCCTAGTGGAGGTTATTCAGTACATTGTGTTTAAACCTGTGTTTGCCCAGTACAGTCTACATCTCTGTGATCACTGTTTTGTTGTGTGCAGTGATTTGTTATAGCTGTGTACCTCCTCACAACGCTGCTGCAGTCCTTAGACGGAGCAGACAATGTTTTTATGTGGTGGAACAAAAAAGCAGCGTCTGAGGGATTTCAGTACAGTTTGTTCAATATGTTGTACTGTTATATCTGGGTGGTTGAGCAAATAAACCATTGACAATTTGAGGCCATGAAAAGACATAACCAGATACAGACAGGTGAAGAGGTTGTTTAAATTTTAAAGATTCATGCAATTTTAATACCAATATAGTCCAAAAAGTAAAATGTTTACATCTGTGTTTTAAAAAGGAGTAAATGTGAAAACTGCAGCAGAGATTACTGTAGTCTTATTAATAGCTGATAGCATAATTGCAGTAGCTTATATATAAACAAACACAAGAAAGGCAGGGCACAGTTTCTGTGTGTTTCTGGTTATGACTATCAACAGTGTCACATTAAAATAAACTTTGACAGACCCTTTTTTGTTTGTGTCAAATGAAAATGTGACTGTCTATGGTTTACACAGGTCTGTTTGATCCCAAATGCCTTTTTCTCCAGACATTTCGTGTGATGCATAGAGCCAGTTTTTGAAGGGCTCTGTTTGTTGTGTGAAAAGTAGCTGAGTGTGACATCACTTCCTCTCGAGTCCCTCTGATTGTCTCCCTTAAGAAACACTGTTGGCAGTAGTGGCCTAATAGACGTACTTGTCAAAAGGTCAGATGTTTTGTATGCGGTTGCCATGACTACAAAAGGCCATACCATAGCGTACCTTACGCTGTACACTTGTCAGCTTCTAGTTATCCCACAATGGCCGTGTGCTGTGAAATACCTGCAAGACAAAGAGGAACTGAGTGGTGGACGAATAATAAAGGAGCGTTTCTTTAGAAAAAAGGCAAAAAGCAAGTGCAAATTTCAATTGCTTTTACAAGCTATTAGTATTCCATTGGCTCCAAGGTTATGGAGTGTTCAGTTAGGCGAAGCTCCAAATCCTGTAGCGACGGGTTCCTGCTCTAGACAGGTGAAGCCAATGCCAGACTCGGTGATCTGAATGCAAATGTGGAGTCGCCTCAAATTCAAGTCTGTTCTCACTGCACTGATGTACAGTGTGTCTGACACGCTGGAGTGGCACTTATTATTTTCACCAGCTAGAAAAAATTGCTTTTGTTGTTGGGATGCAAATTTGAACACGTTGGAAAGCAATGAAAATCACCGATCCATGGAGACTAATGAGTTGGGTTGACATGGGGAAAACGTGATGTTTATTATTAAGGTGTGGCATTTATTGTGTGAGTGTATAAATAACAGGTGGGAGGTGGGATTGTGCCGTATACCTTAAATAATATGCCTTTGTTTTGCAACCGGTTGCTGGTGTTTAAAGTACTTTTTTGCACTCTTGATATTTGCTCTGAAATGTTTTAAGCAGTGATGGAAAATGAGAGTTTAACACAGTAAAAGTGAAATTCAGGGCTGCAATCTGTAATTTTTGACTCTCTGCCATCAAATTGCAGGTTGCTGTATGTTCCTTTCATTACGTATGTTGAAGTCAAGTGAAGCCAAACTGATATTTCTCAGGAAATCTGACCCGACAGCTCAAATTCTAAATCGTTATTATAGACTTACCATTGGTGTAAAATAAGGAGCCGGTTTGAGCGCTGATCTGTCGTGTTCTGTACTGCATTTTAACACGGCTACAGATTGCAGGTTTAATGTCCGTTTTAATATTTGTTCTGGAGAGTTTATAATTTGTAATGATGTTTGTTTTAACAGTAAATATAAAGTGAAATAAGGCATTTATGTACACTGTTAAAGTATCACCATCGTTTGGTCATACTATTACACAGCAGTAATGGTCATATTTAATGTTTATTTGAATGCCATTAGTCCAATGGCACATCTTTAAACGTTTAAATAAAGTTTAAAGCAGATTGAGAAGCTTGTGAATAATCAGTATATGGCCTTTGTGACGTATCTGTATCACAGCCAGGGCATTTAGATTCCTTTCATTTACTCAGACCCTCTGTGCATCGTCTGAGCTCGACTCTAACGGCTGTACCGCTGGGTGCCGTGTCTGAGATCTCTGTTCTGCTGAAGTTTAAAGATTTTGATTGTAATATGGAGACAGCCAGCTCTGACTCCCCCTGAGCGCTGTCGAAATGAGACCCCTCAGACAGTTTGTCAAGAAAGGCTATTTGAATCTGGACATAATTAGTTATTCTGTGATAATTGAGAATTTGGCTATTGATGCAGTAATTATACGATCTCAGACCCTTCGGCTGCCATCAGGAAAGTAATGAGAACATCACAGAGAAATTGAAATCTCGCTCCAGTTTTGTGCACATTCGCTCAGGCAAAAATGTAATTTGACCTCACTTCAGCGGCAGTCGGGGGCGACCAGGAGTTAAATGCGACTCCTTCAAACGTCCAGGAAAGTTTAAATCGCTGAGAACTTCCAGGCGAAGCGAATCCATTTAATTATGGCATCACACACGATGTAGTTCGACTCGAATAAAGTGGTGTGGACAGAACGTCAGTGCAGAGGAAATTGCATGTGGCGTTTCCTCTGAAGGGCAACAGAGTAAAACGCTTTAAAACTAACTTCACCAGATACAAGTTGGTGGAACTAATGCCTACTTCATTACTTGAGTCTAAGTGGGCGACATCAGCGAGCGCTCGGCGGTTCTGATCACCCTGCATTTGTTCTCTGATTGAAAAACAGGTCTGCAATTATCCTCAATGTGTCATCCTTGAGCGAGTGAAAACGGGAAAGCGAACCTTCATCTTCATTGATTAAGCTCAAGTTGCCCTGAGTCTGTCAGCGTCGCCCCATTTCACGGCTAAACTTGGAGCAGAGAGCACAAACAGCGATCGATACGCCCCCCCCCCCCAACAGCGACATGGGCAGCTCAAGATTGTTGTACACAGCGCTCCGGCACGTTTCTGCCTCATCATTTACTCTCGTCTCGTGCCGGTCTGCTTCAGAAATCCATTTGGCTTCCTTGATGTGTAAATTTCTTTATGGTTAATACATGAGCGTGGGCATCATCTGCCCACCCTTTACAAACATTCACCAGGTTTAATCTCTGCTGTTTTCATTGATGCTTTTTTCTGCCTTGTCGCTGTACATGTGTGCAGCTAATCATTTTGCTGGTTTTCGCATGCCTTGCTGTATGTGTTTCCAGGGAGCATTTTGCAGGGCGTAAAAAAAAACGCAGTTTGTTTGTGCATAATTGAGTAGCGCTCGTAGGTTTATCGCTGTATATTTATGGGGCTGCGAAACCAGTCTGTGTTTACAATGCAGAGATCAATTTGGTCAGAAATAATAGCGCGTCAGTGAGTAAATTTGTGTACGTTGTGAGCGAGTCTGCTTAATGATACTGCGGAGGACTGCGGTGAGCGTTAACTAGGAAACTCTCGGAGAGTCCAGATCGCAGATCCTAAGCACACTGTGTGTGGGTGTGCGGAATATCAATGTCCTGCTGCGCTCTCTTCTCGCTCGCCCCGAGAGAAAGAGAGGGAGAGAGAACGTGTGCGAATGCGCTCGCACGCAAAGCTAGCATATGCAGTTTCATTGTTTATTAAAACATACTAGGTTTTATTGGTTATTTTTTTGCTCATTGTGGGTTTTAAAGCCCGCCCAGACACAGGGCACACAGGAACTCAGGGCAGCAGGCATGTTGGTGTGAGAGTAGGTGGATGCGTCGAGTGTGTATCCTGTGTGGGTGAGTTTGTACGCGATGTCAGGGAGTCATTTAGTTCCTGGTCTTTGTAGTCGTCCGCTTCCTACACATAAAAATGCACAAGTGCTTCCCATTAATATACTCACTTGATATGGTATGTAGGGGGCACCTAATAGCCAACTGTACTGTGTGGGTATGAGATACAGGAAGTGGTTCATGCAGCCTGTTGGAACGGTGCCGCTCAACCTCTGCGTCAATGGATGTGGGAGGTTTGTGTTTTGTAAGTGTTTGTGTATTGGTGAACTTAGCTTTGTTAAGACTAAGCTCAGAGTGGAATACTGCATACTGCATACTACATACTACGTACAGCATACTTCCTGCTGCCCATATGCAGGGCAGTTGCATTGTGCAACAGGTCAGGTCAGGCAATATGATGCGCTGTTGTCTCGTTTGTTGTTGTCTTCTGCCTGATATAAAGATGTTAAATAGTATGCATGTACTGTATGCTTATTGTTAAAGTACTAGCGTGCTACATTTTTAGTGTGTTTGGAGAGGAGGTACACTGCTGCATGCTTATGTTAGAATAGAATACAATCACAGTTTGTAGTTTACAAACAATTAACTTTATAAAGGCAGTTACTTACACAGAATGTAATAGAAGGTGATAATTAGTTTAACGTTTGCACCAAATGTAAATGGCAACAAATGGCATCTTTGTTTAGTCTGTGTCAATTGCACATGCAGCTATTTGCACTTTAAGTGTAAATGGATGGAAAATGCTAAATGGCTAAATTGTCTGAGCAATGGTGAGGAAAGTTAATTGTAAATGACTTGCCAACAAGGTCAGCTGTTTGCACGTCATTTAAATAAACACTGCCTTTCAAACACAGTGTTTGGAACAGAATGCAACCTTTCTAACAGTAGTATGTCACGTTGTCATGTGACCTTACTGCAAGTTTAGCAATTTGAGTAGAAAACAGTACTGCTATATTTTTTTTGGTTTGGTGGGGGTCCAATGAAATAAGTTATAGACAGCTAAAATTGCTTGTCGTTTAACACAAAATTCAAGGCACGAAAGGTCAAGTTGAGCCTGTTGCATTGTGGGATAGAGTCAGTATGCAATACAGTGTTCAGGTTGCATACTGAAATGTTTTTTAGTCATCTGGGTATTCCATGCATACACAAAATTTGCATATTGAGCACACAATACAAGTATGTATGGCACAGCGCTTGCATTAAAAAGGATGCCATTCTAAACGTATTGAGGCTCTGTGTGTTTATATTTGTTTTTGAATGTGGGGTTGCGAGGCTATAAGCATAGATTTACAGCAACTGTAAGATTCAAAGCAACTTCCTGAGAGAGAGAGACAGAAGAACAGGTAGTTCAATTGGCAGTTGTGTTAGCAACACATGTTGTGGGTTTAATCCTGGGGAACGTGTACTGAAACTGTATACCTTGAATAAGTCAAATGCATGAATGTAAATGAGGGCTGATAAATACAAGCGAAGACAAGAGAACAACATACAAAAGGGAGAGAGACTATTTTTTAAAAGAAAGGCATTTGTGGAGTTAGTAGGAGTTGTGATAAGAGAGATAGAAAGAAGATATGAAGATTGATGGAGAGAGAGAGAGAAGGGTGGAGGAAAAGAGAAAACGCAGGCAGTGAGAATATTAATGTTGTGTCAGACAGTTGAGATTCTTCATAGACCACAAGGTTTCTCCCTCAAGACATCCACAACACACACACACACACACACACACACACACACTGAGAAGTGCTTAGAAAACAAGAGCCACCTATTCTCATCCACTGAGAGACAGACCTGCCAGATTCACACTAAAATAATTCAGACACACACGGCAGCGTCGGGCAAAACCTGACGTTCAGCCTCCTGATCGGTTCTTCAGCTGAACTAGGTTTTAATTTTAATACCATTACAGAATATTCACCAACAGTACCTCCAACTTTGACAGAATTTGAATCTGTTGTTTATGACATTGTTGGAGATGTCAGGATAAATTGATTAAAATATTTGATATGATATAACGTTTCATGTGATATTTAATGTCAGTAAAACTTTCTGCTAATGTTCCTGCAAGCATGTTAGCTTTTAGGGCTTTAAGATAACATTAGCAACGTTCTGAGAATGTTACTCGTTAGCTGGTGTGTGTATATGTGATGTATAAGTGAATTTTGTTCTATTATAATTTTACTTCTCTAAATTCAAACTATAATTCTGCATCTTGTTTGCCATCTCATTTTAAATTCTGATTGGTGCACAGCCCTGATTCACACACACACACACACACACACACACACACTTAACCCCACAGAACAATCTGTGTAATGCACAATTACTTTATATTTGCGTTGTCCTGCAGTCTTCCATCCGATCTCATCATCATCTAAAACCATGTTGCCCTCCACTGATTGTGGATCATTGTAATCAAGATTCAGTGTCTGTGTGTGACGCTGCCACAACACACAACCTGCTCTCTCACACACACACACACACATACGTTCATTCATACAGGTGCTTTGTGAGTTAACGCTATGTCAGGATTGTGAAATCTCTGACAAGACCTGTCACAGGGCAGATTCAGCGTACAGACAGAATAAAGAATACAAGCTGCAGAAATAGGAGGCGGGAAGAAAAAGGAGGTTTTTAGATTGTAAGAGGAGAGAATGTGTCCCGTGGTTCGCACATACCTGTGTGATGTCTTTCAGTGAATGGACAGTGACAGATAAGGTTATATCCATAGAGGAGAGGAGAGAGCAAATATAGAATAATGGGAAGGCAAGGAGAACCTGGGTATTGTATCAAGGGGAATTCTGCACTAAAATAGATGTTTGTAGAGAAGAAAACTGAGCAGAACAATAAAACGTCAATATTATCACGTGAATCATCAGTAGCGCTGCTGATTTACCCAGAATTCAGCTGCACGTCATTCACACAGTTTCTCCATCCTCCCACCTCTTGTGTGATTGTTTAATACATCTTGTTTGTGTGTTGAAAGGTGCTTCATCCAGAGATGGGTCAGCATGGACAGCTGGTCAATCTGTGACGTCCGCTATTACGTTTATGGTAGCTAGATTTTTTAAAATATTTTATTAGTAGATTGTTGGGTTTCAGTGCTTTAGCATGCTAACAGAACCTGCGTCTGTGCTGGTGGGAAAAATCTGTGGAGATTGTGGGTGGAATCAATGATGTTAAACCTCAGTAAGCCTCTTCCAAAATTTCCCTTCGTCAGCGTAAAAAGATTTTTGGAGTTCTTTACGTTGCAGCCCAAAGCTGTAGCCATTATCCATTTAAAAGTTGATAACCTGAGGCAATATGCATAATCGGATGGTTTTATTACCTAATTGGCTCCCGTTGACTTTAATTTGTGTTGGTAAGTTTTAAATACTTGTGGATGACTGGAATTTACCAAACCCCTGTTAGAGTGTCAGGATCGTGCTATTTTTGACTGATGTTTTGCGTGTGGGTAATGACAGCGCTGTATGAGCAGTGAGAGATATTAGCATTCCCATTGCACAGATTGCCTGCGTAGTCCCGCTTTTAAAACCCAACACGATTTGAACTGTTGTCAGCAGCCCCTCCCTCTCCTCATTAGACATCTCATCAGCAGTCAGTTACCTCATGAATAATTCATGAGTGCAGCGTTTTGGTTAATTTTGCAGGCAGGGCAGGTTTGCTCTTTAGCTCTCGCACCACACGGGGGAGGTTAGCATTAGCGCATTGTCTGTTCTGATTTTATAGCCCAGAGCAACAGTACATTTACTGAATGGTCAATCCAATCAGATATCGAAGATGTTGAGTCTAGGGTGCTTGATGGCTCACAGTTGCCCGTTTCTAAACACCTTTAACTGGATTCACTGAGGAACCCTGTAACTAAACGATTTATCTACCTGTGCTCTGACCCGCAGGCTGACCCTGTTAACAATCCTCCTTTAATCATTGCACTGCTGTTGAGAGCGTGTGAATGGACTGATGAGGGCTGAGAGACTGAGAGATTTAATGCTAACAACACACAGCTCACCTGCGTGGTGTCAGAACTAGTGATGCAATAGCCTCTGGTTTTAGACATAAGAAAGCAATCTGGCATGGTTTGGGGTGTAGTTCACCCAAAAATGAAACTTGTGTCATTATTTATTTAGGTTGATGTTGTTCCAAACAACACTGACACCGCAGAGAGACAGAATCTGTGAGCTTAAATATGAGACTGCAGTATATTCATATGATAGATGTGTTTGAACTATTTGATAGATTTTCAGTTTTCAACTCTTTAACGTTTTATGACAGAAAACAACTTGATCAAAGTAAAATCTGGACCCCTTTTGTTTTATTTTTGAATATTTTTTTGTGTAAGCACAGAACTATAGCCTCAAACCTGCATTATCAACATGAGCACCAGTGCTTGTTTTTTATGAGCACATGCAGTAACCGCTAGGCTACAGCTTTGAAATGTCTAAACCTAATTTCACATACTGTAAATCTTCTGCACCTGCGGTGGAGCCCAGAGTTGAAGAATTACAGCCCATAGTTCAAGTATTTCATCAACCTGCTAA
The DNA here is from genome assembly GCA_036877545.1 of Yasuhikotakia modesta. Classification (NCBI taxonomy): domain Eukaryota; kingdom Metazoa; phylum Chordata; class Actinopteri; order Cypriniformes; family Botiidae; genus Yasuhikotakia; species Yasuhikotakia modesta. Next base: position 29,792 of record JBAJNP010000995.1, on the reverse strand, counting down.
CGCATTTATCTCCCTCAGTGCATTTCATAGCGCAGGCAGATTGTACGGGGTACATGCACCTACTAAAACACTAATGCATGAGTGGACCCTGAAGAGCCGCTGTGTTTCATTGTCCTTTCACCTCTCTTTACACCAGGATCTTCCCCACGTGTTTCTGACCTATGGAGTGAGATGATTAGCATTAGCTATCGTTGGTATTCATTTCTTCTAACTCTTATTCCCCAGATTACTCAACCTCCCACTCCCAGCCTGACAGAGAGTCGCAGGTTAATCGCTCCATCACAACTAGATTTGATCCAATTAAGCAGCGATTTAATCAGACCTCGCGTTTGAGGAGGTGAACGCGCCACGCGATACACCCAGCGCCCGCAGACTCCTCGCCGTGGCTTCCCCAGCTCGCTGTCTGTCTTGGCACAGAGTTTGGCTGAGATTACAGGTTGGACCATGATTCAATCCAACATGTCAGTTAGAATCCACAGAGATTTTTCCAGCATCTTTTTCTGATTTAATGAACAAGGTATCTGGGCGTAACTTTAATGAGAGTGAGAGCAGAATTGGAAAAGTTGGTTTTGATTACAATGTGAGTGGAATGTTTTAGCAAAAAAGGAAATATCTGTGTTGAGACTAAAGGAATAATAAAAAATGAAAAGAAATTCTGTCATTATTTACTTACCCTAATGTTATTTTTCAGCTGAACAGTTAATATTACAAATCTTTTGAAGCCATGGTAGCTGAATGATCATTTAATTTTTCACTGCTAATCTTCCATTTAGCATCATTTTTCAGATTTATTCATGAGACTAATCAGGTTTATCTACTTTGCTAATGCATTTGTTTGATTTAATTCTGGTTAGTATTAGATTACAGAAGGGGACGATGATCAAGCTGTCATACTGCTTCAGACGTCAGACTTGGAATGTAAAACAGGCCATATGGACTGGAGTTCATTTGATCTGTCTGTTCTAACGCTTGAAAGACATTCTCAACTATGCTTGTACAATAACCAGGATATTCACCTTATTTGTGTTGTATTTAAAAAACAACAACGGTGAGTAAATAATGACAGAACTGTAATGTTTGAGTTAACTGTTCCTTTAATTTAGACGAGTAGAGGAGCATGAAGATGATAAACTGTTATCACACGACTCTCTGCGCCTGAGTTAGCACATCTCACACAGCGGGTGATTATGCAGAAAGAGAGAGACTAGCATGATTTCTGTGTTGACACAAACACTCCATTATTTAAATAATGAAACGATTGAATTATCGGCCAAACTGGCAGCGAGGGACTAAAGAGGAGCTTGTGTTTCATTTCAGGAGGAGAATATAAGCCGGTGTAATTGAGCACAGAAAGAGGAGACGTACGGAGCGCGAGCTATTGCTAACAGTTGTGGCAACTTTCAGAGGATGTGTGAGATCTCAAAAAAAAAAAGTGCAGCGCCGTATGAAATATGGCCCCATGTGGCACATCGTTCCCTCGCTCCGCTTCTGATAAAAGTGCAGCGTCACCCTCCTGCGTTCTGGAAGGGTCTCACTAATAAAGCTGGAGTGATTTAAATGTCCAGAGCTTGAGACCAGGGATGGGCAGGGAACAGGAAACGCTCTCAAAATGTTGTCAAACGTTTTCTAAAAGTTCTGTCAGTTTTAAAAAAAGTTCTTTTGGCAACGGTAGTATAACTTTTTTCAAGCACATTATTAAGTTGTAAGTAGAACATTTTGAAAACATTTCAGAAAAAATTATTTAAAAAATAATCTTTGAATATTGTTCTTGTAGCTAAAAAAATAACATTAATGTAATGTAAAAATAAACTGGGTGTTTTATTTTTACAAACAGTGCTTTAAATGTTGTAGTTACATTAGAGAACCATCTAACTAAATGTGTGTAAGCAACTAAACTTGTTAGTTTGGATCACGTTAGAATGAATCTGGCTTATCTGAATCTGGCTTATCTGAATCTGGAAATCTGTTTATAAAACTGTTGGATAAAAATCAGGTTGTATTGAATAACTTAAAAAAATCTGGCCCCAATTTTCTGGCATAGAAGATATTAAAACTCTGTTCTCTGTTTTTTTTGCAGAACATTCACTGAAAGTGGTTTGTATGTTTAAGTTATGTGGTAATGTCTGTTTTTACGTTCTGATGTCTGTCTGTTGACTGGGTTCTGTGTCGGAGACTGGGTTCTGTGTCGGAGACTGGGTTCTGTGTCGGAGACTGGGTTCTGTGTCGGAGACTGGGTTCTGTGTCGGAGAATGGGTTCTGCGTGAGCTCATCCATCATCAGGAAGTGAAACCACACTGGACTTAATTAGAGTATCTGAGATACGAGTGTAAGCAGTTTAGAGCTTCATCTAGTGCCGTCTGTATTTATGGATGTAATATAGACTTTATATATAGTCCTGCTCTTGTTTTCAGGTCTTGTTTAATCACTGTGAGATGACATGATTTGTAGAGGGATATGTAATGATCATGCAACTGTATTAAAGTTAGAAAAACTTTCAAAATGCCAATATTATGGAGAAACCTCCAGCTTGGCTTCGTTGTGTCTGCTGTTCTGTGCCCTGGTGGCAGACTGCAAACATTCATTTCATTTTAAATTCAGCCGCTTGTCTTCAGTGGGTTAAGTTAAGGGTTCAATCTTGTTAAAGCGCTGGATTATCGTGGTCCCGCAGGTCTCTTCTTTAGGAGAAAACGACACAAAGCACGTTTCGTTGAAGAGTGTTTAATTTTTGCCCTCAAGTGAAACAATTATTGGAGAAATTTTATTAGACACCATTGAACTCAGAGTCGGTGAGAACACTTGATGAAACGCTGTGAAATTGTTCATTGACCCAAACTAAAAAAAATCCAATTTATTAAAGGCAGTGTAACTGCTGGAGCATGTGTCATACTGAACAAGATATTGGGTCATTTGTGTTTGATAGCAGAGATTCAAGTATATGAATAATTGGGATATTTAGTGTAATATTGCTGGCTAATATCTTTAACTAAATAAATATGTCATGAACATTTTCAGGCCTTTTCTTTAATCTAACACCTCTGTTGGCTTTATCCAACTCCTGGAGTTTGTAAGTAAGCTATGCTTGTTTTTTGTACCCACTTAGCAACAAGACAAACTCCGCCTTTAAGGCGGCTATATGGGCATAGCTAATATAGAGGAGTTTTGTATTGGCTGTTAATGTGTGTCTGCTCAGCTTCAATTTAGTTTTGTCTCATTTGCTATGTTTTATGGAAAAGTTTTTTTTGTGTTAAAATACTGTCCTGTATCTCAGTGTTCTGAGCACAGTTAACCATTGCTAGGTCTGATGTCTTTATAATTAGTCAAACGTTCAGTTTTGCAGTTAGCATCATTCTGATTAATTGTTCTTATAGACCATCTGGTGGAGAAACAGCAAGTGTGGTGATTTCAGTCCAGTTTCCTACTGTTGTTGGAAGGAGAACGGCTCGCAAAGACTTACAGAAGGGCAAACTTCAACACAGAACTGCTAACGATACGAGAATATTAATGGCGCTGTAAAATATTTTGCCTTTTTAGGTAACGATTTGACACCGTGTCCTCTATCCCTGGTTTGGCACCATCAACTTTGCCTCCATCCCAGAGCCGCGCTCTATAATTGTATTCAAGATGGGATGGAGACGCAAGCAGACTTCCCCTCCTGTTGTGTTCAGGTGTGAGTGGCAGAGAGAAAGGTCACCGTTAAAAACATTCCCCCAGGTTTGGCCTCTCTTCAGGGATGAGATCGACTCACCTCCTGCCCTGGCCTGATAGCGCAGACTCCTTTATTTTTGTTTTTTGAAGCGCTCAGTTGGGCGTCTGGTGTGTCGTTCGTCGGGCGCTCAGCTTGAGCTCCGCCCCCTGCGCATACATAAACGCGCTCTCCGCTCGTTAAGCATGCTTGTTTCCAGCATTTGCATACAGAACAAACAGGAAATTGTGTTCATTTGTATGCAAATGCTTTTGTCCCCAAGGCAGCGCTTTTGAATTAAAAGTTTCACCATCCATTAATTCCAAATTACAGTCAGGCACAGACACGGCTGCCCATCTCCTCCATGACAGGGAGGATGGATACTGAAAGGGGTCCTCATTTCCAAATGGCCACATCTGACAGGGACGATTTAACGTAGCACCTGCACATGATGTCATGGTTTGTTTTGATCGGGCGCTCTGCAGATTGATTGGCTGAGCTTTCACTCAGTTTTCTGCTGAATCTGGATTGATTGATTTTCCTGAATGTTCTCGAGGACGCGAGCCTGGCACAGATCTGATGGACCGGTTGTTCGGCAGGTGAAGAGTTTTGAAGGTTGTCGGGACGTTTCTTGGCAGAGGGCGTGCGGTCATTTTCTGATTCAATAAATTTTTTTATTAATAATTTTTGACATTTGTGATGGTAAAGTGTGTTTACTTTTATTTAGAACATAACGGTATTTTTAATTTAATACAGTAATGAAAAGCTAACAAGAGATAACTTTTAAAAACTTTTAAAAAGTACAATAAACTAATATAGAGCAGACATTTCTCTTTGGTTTTGTGAGATTCACTGGTGTGTTTTACGCACCCAACAGTGACCTTTCCTGATAAACAGAAGCACAGGTAAATGAAATCCCGAGCTGTGTGTGTTTATCTGTCAGAGTCAGTGAGCTGTGAGTGCATAAATATGAATAATAAGATTAAGAGGATTAGTTATTTAATGGATTGGATTAGACGTTTGTTTGCCCAAACACGGGTCAGAGAGAAAATGTTGCTCTTTCTTCCTGTCTGCTGTCTTCTGTCTGGTCTTTGTGCCTCGTGACTGTCCACAAGTTTTCAGTAAGATCTGAGAAAACTGCATTACTGCGTAACTCATTGTGTGTGTATGTGTTTATAAGCTGCTTTGAATAAAATCGTCTTAACTGCAGAAACACAAATAAGCTACTAGTACTTTTGTAGTATTTAACAAGCTTAAAATGAGCTAAACTGCTAAATAAACTAATCCTAACCATAATCCGTGTTCATTATACACAATAGGTGTCAGAACGTATGTGAGATCTACACTGAGCTGAAGCTGTGTTGACGTGAGCCGTCTCAGAACACAGGAGGTGTTGTTGGAGGTTTGATGGCACACAGAGATGGTGAGGATGACAGTTAACAACACAGCAGGTCACCACCACAGTTACTTTAACAGCTCTGAGGAAAAGACTGGAAAATAGCCACATGCTTGACGACACTGAGAAAGTAATCACAAAACATCCTTCTTATGAGAGAGAGAATTGGGCCCACTGAGAGTCATTTACTTGCACATAGTCTTTGTTGTTTTAGCACCTACTTCTTTAAAACTGTAATTTGTAACTTCTGTCTCTCCGCCATCTCTGTTTAAAACATGAAACTGCAGCTCATTACATTCATTGAAGTCAAATGATGGCAAACTTACATTTCCTAGGAAATCTGATTTAACAGCTTAAATGATAAGTTTCAGGCATTTAATGTTGGCTTTAATTAATCTGTGATGATAATGGTGAAAGTTTTAGCACAGTTATGTAGGAATGTACCTGGAACAACAGTAAATGAGTCTGTCATTGAGCAACATTGTGTGACTACAGAGTCCAGATAAACTGAATGAAGATGATTGAGTCAGAGCAAATGATGGAGCTGTTATAATTGTGACAGAATCACTGAATGATGGAGAGATGGAGGGAGGGCAGAGAGACTGAGAGAGGGAACGTTTTTATCATGTACTGTAATGTTTCTCTGGCATCTCTAACAGGATTGTGAGTGAGAAGAATTCAGAGGAACAGAAGAGACGTTTGTAAAAACTGAAGTTGATCTTTTAATGTTACTTCATCCTAATCTTGGTAAATGCTTTCTGTTTGTGTTTTTAAAAAGCTTTCCTGTCTTTAGAACCGATCTAGGGCTGTCTGGTAACAAAAGGGGATAACATTGCAAATATTCAGAGTTATACAGCTCACTCCTTTTGGCACAATAAAATATTATCAGGATAAGACACTCTGCTCTTAAAAACGGACAGTGACTAGTTTAATTTGCATTATGCGTTTGCGTTTGCTTATGTAACTTGTTCACTGACCGCTTTGTTCATCACGCTAGTTGCTGTGTTGGTCCTTTATTTCTTGTGCCTCATTATATAGTTCAGCGCTCCATTTTTCAGTGTGTCAGGTCTGATGTGGGCAAAAGTGCAGCGGGTTTGTGTAATGAAGGACAATCAAGACTTCTGAGGTGAAGTTTGAAAGATGTAAGAGTGACGCAGTCAAGCAGGAGAACAAAAGGTGAGATCGTGGCCACGAAAGCACCTGGTACATTATCTGGCAAGCTATAATCACTTCTCTCCTGCATTCCTCTTTCTTTCTGTTCCTTCCACACAGTGGCAGCTATTAGCACTGAATGGAGCGGAATTGAATTAGTGCTGCCCACCGTTTCTCTAAAAGCGGCGGAGCCCTGGGGCACCATCGCCATGCTAATGGAGGCCGACTCTTACTGTGTGAGGAGAAGTGTCCAGAATTGCTGATGGGATGAGAGGTTGGGGGGGTGTCTTCATGACTGAAAGGCAGGCAAGAGCGGAGAGTGGGTGGAGCTATGCGTGAGTGACACGGCAACAATAACTCGTGCCACGGCGTCAGAATCATTTTAGCTGCTTGCGGTGCTTTTGGAATAGTGGGACGCCACAGTTTAACTGTAATTACATTAATTTTCACAATTCCTGCTCCAACAAAATGCCAAGACTGCACTCAAAATGAGCGGGAATGTGCGCCGGGGGACCCGGACTGTTTGCTGTTGAGCATCTTCATCCATATTCACTACTGCAACCTCAATACAACTTAATGTAAAAGTCTATAGAAGTTGAGTCCTTAGGAATAAATGCATAAGAACAGCAAATGACCTCAGCTGTGTAGCATGTTGGTGAAGTTGTTCATCAGCCAAAACAACAGCATGTAGCTTCACAGAATAACTGCTGCAGCAGAGGAGGAAGAGTAAGGCAGAAATCTTCATGCTCTTCCTGCAGACGAAACCAGGACCTGCATGAAAGGCAGCTGGCTAAATTGCTGCATGGATAAACGGACAGCGTGCTGAGCGCATGTAGGAGAGAAGTAAGCAGAGCACTTCCTGTAATTACACCCTCTGATACAGCTTTTGCACGTTTAAGAAACATGCTCTCGTAACGCTCATGCTGCAGCCCTGAAGCTTTTGAATACTGTGTTGTGTTTGGTGTTGACGTGCACTTTACACAGTTACCCACGGTTCTGAAGGTTCTGTCAAACAGTTGCAATAACATTAGTAGAACTTTTTTAGAACATTATTATTTATAAATATCAAGAATAAACATTATTTTTATGTTGATAATGGAACAGATTGAAAATGTTACAGAATGAAAAAAGTTTGAATAGCATAATATTTTTGTAACTCAACAGAAATAATAGATGTTCTTACCACATGAATTGTTATCTGGATCCCAGCATGTCATGATAAAATTAGTTCTTTTAAAAATGAGGCGCACAAAGCAATGCAGCAGTTCATGCGATAGTTTTGCAAATACTCTCTCTTTGTGTTTTCTCTCAGTGGCTGTTTATCATTGTGCTTTCTATAGGGTCCGTGTGTGACACCTGACGTCTGCCGGGTGACTGTATGACTCTGAAATGTAAATGCTGACTGTTCAATTTCCTTTATAGACATTTTGTGCATTATTGATGAAGGGTATTGATAAATCATGCCAAAAAATATTGCTTATGTAGCTGGTGAGGAAATCACACTCAAGAAAACAAAACTCCAGAGTGGGAAGATTAAGGAGATCTTCTGGTTTAGACATTGATCTGACAGCAGGAGCACGTGGGTTTCCTAGATGGTTCCATCATTATCTGTATTCCTTTGTCAGCCTCCGCCTTTGGCAAAATTCTTGTCACCTATAGCATTTTGTATCTCAACCTCATTGGCTGACACGACACAAAGGTCTGCCAAGCTACTGGAGTGCTGCTTCTTGTCTCTTTAGAGGCAATAAATGAAGCTTAGAGCCATTTGTACTCAAAGGTGCAGGGAGCAAACAACATTTTATGTTCTGCGGTTGCTGCTGGTCTGTATCTGTACAGGACACAAGGGAAGGTGCTGTATGCTCTCTATAAAAGCAAACACGAAACCGCATTTACGAGCCATTTAACATCTGAACTGTAACTCTGATTATTCAGCAACAAAAAACAGGCATTAGTCTTTTTATCTTTAGAATAACATGCATTATTAAATCTCTAGTCAGCTTTGATTGGTGGCCTAAGATGAATTTGTGAGCTGTGTGCGTTTGCATTGGGGACAATAGTTCAGCTAATTCTGAGCTGAACGTAGGAAGACACTTTAAAGTTCAGTGGCTTGTTTAGGGTAAGAGCGTTTGTGGGGCTGGCCTGATTTTATTGGTAACTGTAGTTTAATGCTGTGCTGTGAAAGGGTTTGAAGTATCACACTATTCAAACTGCCCATCTGCTCCCGTCCATTGTTTTAAAATGTTTTGCTTACTTTAGCAGTCTGCTCAAGTTAGCCGCCGTTTCCCATGGCACCCTTTGGTTTCATTTCATTTGTCTTTGGCAGAGTGTGCAGTAAATATTCTCATTTGTTTACAGGAGGCGGTGGGCGTGTGAGATCTTACTGTGGGGTAGTTGTGTTGTTGTTTTCATCATATTTAATATTCCGATAAGGTGTTACTGTGAAATGCAAAACAAACAGAAACACGGTTTAATGGATTAAGATACTGTATGATGTCATAGACGATTTTTCAGAATGAAATCATATTTATGTTGGTATAGTTATGAAGCATATGAATTATTATTAATATATCAATATTTCCTCTTGGCTAGAAGTGGATGTTGTTGTCATTAACAAAAATATTTGTTCTATTAATGTTTAATTTGTTTAATCTGTTTTTTACGTTTGAACAATGAACATTATTCAGACATTCTGTACCTGTGTAAAAAATGTAAAAATAACAATTTGATATTTTCTTTAGTTGTATCAACGTTACAGCAACATTGTGATAACTTTGAGAGACCTTTTAGAGAACATTAGGCAACGTTCTGACAACATTCCCTGTTAGCTGGGCAGATGAAAGAACCACAGCCCAGGGATGTAGCTAACCTGCTCACTGCTAGCTGTTTTCACACTGCGAACAAATGTTGTGATGAGGCAGTAATCTGCCCCCTCCTGAGAGTCTCTCTAATGACAGATCTGTTCTGCCTGCCACCTGTCAGAACCTCCGGCCCAGCACGGCACTACCAACACCAGCTCAACACAGCCATTCATCTGAACACGCTAATTGTCACACACTTATTCATCGGATTAACTGCGCAATTATTCCTCATAATTACCACTTATTGTTCTCCTTCATTGTTTCCTCGCTCAATTTGTTTGTTTGCGTTCCCTGCTTGCCAACAGAAGAAAGAATTCATTGTCGTGCTTATAAAACGATTTGGATTCAAATACAATCTGTTTAATTTGGAGTGCAGGAGGTGATCTTAAAACAAACCATTCCCACATTTAAAGGTGAGATAAGCAGAACAAAAGCGTAACAAACAGCCCAGTGCTGTGAATGAAGCGCTGCTCATAATCCAGTCATGCAGCCATCATTGTAAAAATCTGAAGCCACGACTGGACTGTTTAAAATGCTGCTATGAGTCCATGTCTTCACTTTGTTACTCTTCGTTTAGTTTACTAGCAGATACATGTTTAAAATTCATTATTTATCTTTCTCTTCCAGGAAAAGAGCCCAAAATACTGATGATTCATTTTACACAAAGGCTTGTTAAGCCCGTTTATGGGGGTCTTTAAATAGATATGTAGACTGTCAGACAGGTGGGCTCAGATCTCAGTCCATTTAAGTGTTCCGTTGCAGTTCCCAGTCTCTCTCTCTCTCTCTTTTCTCTCACTCGCTCTCGCTCTCTTTCTTTTAATTCTTTGCCAGTGGCTGATCAACGCTGCATTTTTTGTCTTTGTTTTAACAATCATGAATTAAATATCAATATGCATTTGTAATATCTTTCTGTCAAACTGTGTTTTTTACAGTGACGTGACATTGAAAAACAGTCGCCCCCGCATCAGGGTCGCTTTTAAAGAAGCCCAGATTCTCAGAGCAGCTAACAGATGTGTGTACGTGTGTGTGTATGTGTGTACACGTGTGTGCAGGTTTGTGCGTGTGCATGTGTGTGTACACGTGTGTGTTTGTGTAAATAACAGCAGAGCAGGTCTGAGGAGCGGCGCTGAGTTTGTGAAAAACGCCCAGCAGTAGCATGGGTTTGAACTGTATTCTGAGAAAGAGTCCCGCAGGGCTCCTCTCAGGATTATATTTGGTGCTCTTTGGCTCTTCTGCGTGTCTTTACATCCGGATAAAACTAAGATTGCATCAGGCAGCTCTTTGTATTGGAGAAAAGATCTTTTCTTCTCGCGCTGCTCTATGCTAGTGACCCTAAAGCTGTGTCTCATGCTCATTATCTGTTAAGCAGTTGTGCTTTTACATGAACGCAGAGGTACTAAATTAGCTGCAAACGCTAGAGCGGCGAGTCGCAGGGATACAGTACATTACAATGACCCGCTTCTGTCTGTTTGCTAACTCACTGTTGCAGTAAGTGGTTGAATTTTTTCTAGGTTTGTTCTTTTATTTCTCCTGGTTGTTTGTCACAGGTCATTTTAGTAATTAGCCGTGACATTTCTGAAAGTCATTTTCCAGGCAGCAGGTCTCAGAGTTTCTCAGGTGGTGGATTAAAGTTTTCTGTAGTGCACAAATGAGCTTTAGTTGTTGTAAAGTGTGTCTCACTTTTTTCATGATTTTCTTATTTTACTGGATTGTTTTAGCTGATCAGCCTAAATGAAGAGGCTGTTTGCTTACTAAGCAGTATTCCCATCTATGCAAGATCTCCAACAGCATGCAAACAGTTTGTGTTTATTTATTTAATTGTGTTTCATAAAGATGCAATTCATAGTTGCCTCACTGTTACCGTCTCTGTTTGAAACATAGAATTGCAGGTACTTTACCTACTTTTTTTATGTATATTTAAGTCAAACGGTTTGTGTTCCTTGAAAACTTGTTTGGAAAAGTTATATTTTATATTATATTATTTTACTACAAATTGCAGCTGTAGTTGGAACCAGTTACCAAACACGTTCTCAGCTTCTTACCGTGATTTTATTCAATTAGCGCGGTGGCTTTGAACAAAAAGAGGGCGCAGCGAGAACTTTCCCATCAGCCCCTGCGGGTGGTGAATGAACAGAACCTCTCATGCGGCCCGTGTTTGTGGTCAGGGTTCCCGTGGGCCGTGTGGAACACACACACTTCACTGCTGATGCTAGAAGCTTTTCTGAGCCAGGATTACTGTGCAGGGTGTCTGAGGGGCTGAAAATCAATACTCAACTCGACTGTGTCCAGCCGGCTGCAACTGGCTCCCATTTCCTCACTGGATTCAGTACAACTCGGCCTCTCCCAGCTTTACGCTGTGGAAATGAATCGACTCCATTAATGTCTTATTACTATTCAGCAATGGCTAAATAATTTAGGGCTGTTGAAAACCTTCCCTTGAAAGTTGTGTTTGTAGTTGTATGAAGATTATAACTTCACATTTGATAAGGAATGAATGATGTTGCACAAGTCTGTTCTGTACTATATACTATATATACTGTACTGTACTGTAGTATGCGGTGCTCAGGTCAGTGCTGTAGGCAGTACTGTGGATTTTTTTTCATATATATGTGTAGATATAAACAGTGTGTGTGTTGTATCTGTGTGCAGTTTTAATCCTCTGTTGTTTGTCTTCACTCATCCAGACAGATGTGAGATCTGTAGCACTGGAGATGATGCTGGAATTGGAAGGTAATCAGAGGAACGCCATCGATCATTAATTACACTCGCTCTCTCTCTCTCCCTCCCTCTTTCTTCTCTCTCTCTCTTTCTCTCTCTCTCTCTCTCTCTCTGTCTCTCTCTGTCTCTCTCGGTGGTGTTTAATGTCCCGGGCTTCACTTGTTCTGTCTCTCTCTCTCGTTTCCTTCAGTCTTTGTGGTTTGTGTCAGTCATGTTCAGTGGAGCGTCTCTGAAGAACAAGCCCCTCTACCAGCCCAGAGCAGCAGGTCAATGAGCGACTGGAGAAGTGTGTGTGTGTGTGTGTGTAAGAGAGGGAGGGAGAGTGTATTAGTGTCACACCGGAGAATGAGACTCCAATGGGGGCATCAAATTTGTTAGCAAAAAATGGGAAAAGATCAGGGAGACATTTAAGAATTCACAGAGCGACAGAAAGAAAAATGCTGGACAAATGAAGTCCATTCACATGAAATTACTCGCATTTGTGTGTTCGGTTGAACAAAAGCCACACCTGCGCGTTGCATTCTTCTCCGTCCTCACAGTTTAGGTTTTACCCCAGCTGGAGGCATCTTTTCAGGCGCTTGTGTGGGCGAGGGGGCAACTGCGCCCTTACAATCCACCGCAAAATCAATTTGGGGTCTGGTGTGAGGTGTTAGCAACCCAACAGTGAGAGAGTGGAGGTCACGTCTTTATTGGGTGGAGGAGGAGAAGGTTAGGTGGGCAGGACAGGGGTCCTGCTGTATGAACACGTATGAACACACGTATGATCACGTGTCAAAACTGTATGAAAGACACAATGAATTGAGTGAGCAAACGCTTCAAATGAATCATTATAGAGTTAAACATTCCATCCTTATATTTCATTAATGAATGTGTATTGTCTTAATATATAATAACTTTTGATAACATTGATAACTTTCAGAGAACGTTTCCTGTTAGCTGGTTATTTTATGATTTGGCAGTTTTATATGAATTTGAACAAGAACATTTGAATTTTACACAGAAAGCATGAACTGCGCTCTGAAATCTAGTCTCTACTGAGTGAAACAAATCGAATGAAAACATACAAATGAGATGTATGAACTGATGTGAATCCAGTCGTGTAACAGTGTTGTGTGTGTATTTATGATCCCGCAGTCACAGAGTCTCGCAGGTGTTTCATTCACACACCTGTTGTTGTAGCATCTGTGGCTGCTCATCAGTTAGCATTAGTTTAGCCTAGCGTATCTCTCCACTGGCTCAATCTCTTTATCTTTTGAGAGTTTGTTTGGAGCGGTTTAGGGTCACTCCTGTTATGCAGTACGTTGTTATTTCCCGTTATATACTGTATGTTCTCATACATCGATTAAAAAGAAACTGAGTTTAATCATCCATCTCAGTCAGATGAGCGAGGTGTGAATGTTAAGTAATTTGACTGGAGTTTGAGTGAATGTTGGTGTTTTTGTTTTGTCCTCTGGTGGTTTATAAAAAACATATCATGACCTCAAGTGTTTTTATCGCTTCTATTCAGAATGTTTCATATAAAACATGTTTTCCTGGACATGTTAAATGTTTTTTTGTTTCCTTGATTTCATGTTGCATCCAGTTATATTTATTTAGAATCGAATTGAAATTGGTGTTAAATAAATTGAATTGAAAAGGCAGTTTCTTAATGGTTTAAGCATCAGCGATGAATTTGGATTGTATGAAATTCTAAATAGTCAATTATTCAGTTTTCTGGCTGATTTTGGCCTTGAAGAAATTAAAAGTCTCTTTTAAGGGAGTGTACTCTGTTTCAGAGGCTAAAAATAAGCCCGTTTTAAACGTGTCCCAGATGTATTGCTTTAGACGGAAAAAGAGGCCCAAATGTTAGGCAGAAGAAATCGGTTTATAAAGCAGAAATGTAATCATATGCAGGCTGTTCTTTAATATAGTCTTTTACTGACTTTCATGTAGGCCAAAACTTTCATTTTTATAACATACACAGCCTGTCCTCTTACTCGTACATTCACTGCTTATTCAGTTACACACAACAGTTTAAGGAAACACTCAGGACTCAATATTAACACTCACCGAAGCCATTTTATGCTCATCTGGTTATTGCCGTATGTCACTTAACACTTTCATTAACTCATTTTTATTTGTTTAATTGTATTTACTGTGATTCCTGTGTAACTCCACATACAGTAAGGGCTGATGTTAGAAATTAAACTAGAAAGAAGGTGTTTTTTAAATGTCAGGATCTCGTGTGGAGACGGTTCTAATTTTGAGCCAACAAGAACAACATATGAGAAGAAATAATAAGTTTTGATGTTTCTGTGACAGGTGGCATTTCACAGAGAGACTGACTCTGGATCAGTTGCTGTGTATGACATCATGACCTTCACTGTGTTTATATGAGAATCTCATGAAATCTGTCAAAAACATATTTCATATTTCAGCTCATATTTCACCTCAAAATCAAAAGTAAGAATATATTTAGCATAAAACATTTAAACCTATTTTTTTGCACCATTGCGATCATTTGAGTGATTACAAATTTAAGATTTGTTAAGCAAAATTGTTTTTGTGGTGATGTATCAGTGTGTTGTTTTTATTTTTCTAAGATTTTCTAGAGATTAATTACAATCAGACAGAATTACTGTTCCGATGAACGTCACTTCATAACATTTGAGTGGAATAAATACTGCAGTAATGTTAGGAACGTGTGTGTGTTTCATTCAGAACTGTTGTCTTTTGATTTTGTTGGGATATGATCTGAATTGTGTGAATGCAATCAGTAAAATGTTATTTTTTTGCATGTAGAAAATATTGAAAGCGGAGGCTAACGGATGAGACACTGAATGAGTGCAGGCAGGAAGTGACACGGGTGAAGAGAGAGAACGAAAGGAAGAGCAGAACAGAGGTGAAAGATGCGACCCGTTCACAGACTGCTGGAGGAAAAGGGGACGTGTGGAGGGCGAGCAAATCATGTAAGAGAGAGAGGGGGGGGTGTGAGGAAGAGAGCGAGGGGTGAGAGAGAGGGAGGAGGCTGTTGTTTTAAGATCACTACGGATGAATGCGTTCCCTCTCTCAGGGGAGGGGTCTGGCTGTCACTCTGAAGGGGTGGAGCCACGACACTCTGATTCTCTGAATTATTTGGCCGTGCAGTTTCCGGTTTTCTCCGCTCCTATTTCTGTGGGGAATATGCGGTTTGTGGCTTTCCGTGTAATTGGTGTCTAATTGCTAAAGTTCAAACAATTATAAAAGAAAGTGAAATGTGCGAATGAATGATTAAAAGTTGAGTGTACTGCAGAGAACTCAAGCAGAAAGGTTTCAATAATGAACCAAAGCTGGCAAAACTACAACACTTTAATGTGTGCCCTTGGTGTGTACGGCTGGTGAACGCTTGGAATTAAAGCTTAAAACAAGCTTTGTTTAAAGAGCACAAATGAAGCATGATTTTAATGCTGTTTTTAATCAGCATGATGTGGTGTGTGTGTGTGTGTGTGTATCTCCCATCACACAGCTTCATTGATGTTTACCCTTTATCATCTCCCTCACCTTCATTCTCTCTGTCTGTATCTTCTCTTTCACCCTCAGACTCTCTCTTCTGCCCTCTCACCCTCATCTTCTCATCTCATTACACCCTGCCTCTGTTTTGTCCCTCTCTTTCTCTCCTGTCGTTCAACTTTACTGGCTCTGTCTCTCTCGCTCGCTGTTTTCCTCATTGGACTTTGTCATTTTTCATCTGCCTCTCCCACCCTCATCCTCGTCCTCTCTTCTGTCTCTAACTCCATCCATCATCTCCGCCGTGGCCTCATGGTGAAGGTTACCGGCACAGAATGAAAGGATGAGGAAAACGAGTTTGTGAAGATGACCTCAGTGAGGCCTGGAATCTCTCCGTCCGTATCTTCTCTCCTCCAGCTGCTCGTTGACGCCTCTCTGTCCTTCTTTAGCCTGGACTCCTGTCAGTACTTCCTCCCTGATGGACTGGGAGAAGCTGTAGGAGGGTGACAGGTGTCTGTCAGGCTGACGGTGCGAGCGATGACCCGTGTCTGTGATGTTAAGTGAAGGTGGAGTTATTAACCTGAGAAAGTCACACCAAAGCTCTGATCCTAAACTCCACGTCGAGATGAATCATGAACGCTAATCTGTACCTTCAGCTGTAAATGAAATCTAACTTTCTCTCTTTATTTATGGTAATAGATTTATGGTTTTATTGTTTTGTGCGAGGCAGTTTAATTGTGTCGTTGTTGCTTTGAGATTGTGTCTCCACAGAGAGCTCGCTAGGTTTCAGAGCAAAAGAGTCTCTTCAGATGAAATTTTCCAGTCATTTTCTTGCAGTCGATGGAGCTCAAATACAGATCACACAGAGCAGCGAAAAGCAATTAAATAAAGCACTTGTTTACATTACTCTCAATTTGTTTCAGAAAAGAGGGCCAGTCACCTTAATAAATTATGTGTCGGCTGTTTTTCTGGAGAGGTAATATGCAGTAATAAGGCGAATGAGAAGAAAAAAACACTGTATTAAAAAGCCATTCACCATTGATGAGAAACATAACAAACAAACTCCCTGTGAGCCGTGCTGTAGTACATTAGATATAGAGCCACGTTTCTGTGTTCACACTTTACGCTTTATGTAAACATAATGAAGGTTTGGAGGAAGTAGATGCTGCGCAGGGACGTTCTCAGAATCGTCATTTATTTCAGAGTTATCAAAAATTTTCTTGCAGTAACATTAAAACAGTGTTTTAAATATTTTTAAAAACATTATTTGCAAGTTGTTAGTGGAACATTTTAGAAATGTTACAGAATTAAAAAGTTTGATTAATGTTTTTATAACCAAGCATTGTTACTTCATGAAAACATTAAGAAAATTTTCTTAAACCTGTTTTGTTGGCTGGGTCATTAAACTGAGGGCTGTGGACTGAGTCCTGGTTTTAATCTGTTGACAGTCTTGTGGAAGTTGTCTTGTGTGAACTGGGTTTAGTCTGAACTGAGATCAGTGCCGCCTGGACAGATAATCTGATCTTATGACATCATTGATTTTTATCCTTTTATCTTGGATTGTTTTTGTGCAGCTTTCACAATTATTCTGCTGTGACCGTCACTGAAGGTTTGTGATGGGAGAAACGACACGCTGTCCAGCACACAGAGTTTAGTGCTTTACATTCCAATCTACTCAGTTCTCTCTCTCTTACACACACTAAATGTCTGGCTGTTATCTAACTGAAGACACGGGGCTGCATGCATCAGTGCTCTGTAGACCCTCCTGCATGCAGGGACGGATCCAGTTTCCTGTCTGTGTTTCTGCACAGCTCTCTGTGTAACACTAATCACTCCAGACCCCAGCAGCGCAGGTCTCCCTGTGCTGCTACCATCTCAGACTTTCATCTCGCTGAAGGTCACGGACATTAAACAGCAAGAACGGTCATTATTAACAAACTGTTTCCCGCTCTTTTGTGTGTTTTCTGTTCTTTTCTCACCTTTCTGTCTTTTGTCTTTTCTGCTGTTTTCTGCTAACTATCATTTTCTCTGTTTGCTGTGTGTTCCTACAGACCAAAATTTAAAAAGAATCAGTGATCCTCATAAACTAAATATAATGTTGTTAATTAAAAAAGGCAGTTCTGTGAGATTTGTGTTTAGGGTTACGGGGGAATAAATATGCATGTGTGTGACTATATATTATCATCACTGATTATTTGCATACGTTAGGGACAAGGTCTATCACATTTATCACATGTATTACTTGCGGTTGGTTAACTTTCCTAAAGCTCATGTCATGTTTGTAACAGTGTTCATGTCAGTCTCTTCCTGTATCTCACCTGTTTCTCTCCTTTCTTGTCCATATCTGGAGACGCTGTTTTACCTGTGACTTAATTTCCTTCCATCCCAGCGTTTATCTGTTCCGCCTGTATCTCTGCCCACTTCCTGTGGTCTACAAGCCTGTATCTCTCTCTCTCTCTCTCTGTCATTCTCTGACTGTCTGTCTCTCCCGCCCTGTCCCTCCGCTCAGCCCTGTAGTCCCTGGTGTAATGAGGGATGGCTGTGTTGGGCCAGGTCAGCCTATTTTTTTCTGTCTCTCTTTTTCCAGCTCTCTTTGAGAAACAGTAGAGCAGAGTTAGAAACGGGAGATTAGGTACATCAAACCGCAGTAGTCTCGCTGCACACTGGGCAGTCTGGGTATTTTTAGATGACTATTTCACATTTTGCAGCTCTCGCAGATTGCGACACACACACAGGCACATACACACACACAAGCTGAGAGGAGGAGAAAGGTTAACCAGTGTGCCGTACACTGAAATATACAAACAAACAGAAAAAACACTTCCTGGGGCGGCACAAACAACTATGTATATCTCAGGCAGAGCCAAATGTGCACACACACTCACACACACATTATTTTTTTGGCTTGGTCTCATTAGCCCTGTTCCAAAACCGCACAAGCACTCTCTCTGTTTACTGCCTGCCGGCAGCTGCCTTATAAGGCTGCTTACTAACCAAAATTAAACCTCATAAGTAATTGAGCGCTATGTTAGTAGCCACCACACGCCACATTTTGCAAAGCTAACAGCCTGACACTTTTAAAAGTCATAAAGTTATGGAGTAACAGTGCATTTTAACTGTATTGAACTGATATTAATATTATTTGTTTGCAGTCAACGTTCCTCATTTGCCATCTAATTAGTTTTGTTTAATTTGTCGCAATGCATTCTGGGTCTGTTTTCTCTTCTGTCTCTGCTGTCTGTGTTGATAGTTGCTCAAAACCACCCTGTCCAGACTGGGTCTGGGAGACCGTCTCAGACCAAGTCCAAGCTGCTTCTTCACAGGGTCTCATAAGGAGGAGACATGATGCTGTCTAGGTAGGCAGCTCATCAGGTTTTGGATCACAGTTATTGTTTGACAGGTGGGACTGTCAGTATGTGGAGTAATTAACACTGATTAGAAGAGCTAACGATGCTTTCACACAGTGTGTGTGTGTGTGTGTGTGTGTTTGTGTGTGTGTGTGTGTGTGTTTGTGTGTGTGTGTGTGTGTGTGTTTGTGTGTGTTTGTGTGTGTGTGTGTGTGTGTGTGTGTTTGTGTGTGTGTTTGTGTTTGTGTGTGTGTGT